>JANVCC010000030.1:19494729-19534283 GCA_025345505.1 Todiramphus chloris collaris
TTTTTTCCTCCTCTGTTCTTTTTTCCTCCTCTGTTCTTTTTTCCTCCTCTGTTCTTTTTTCCTCCTCTGTTCTTTTTTCCTCCTCAATTGACAGGATGTTTTCTTAAGACAACCCCAGCTCATCCACTAAAATCACCCTTTATGTGACTAGTACTGTAATTGTAGGTTCTAATTTCCATATATATGCATATATATATTCTGAGCTATTTGGACCTCACAGTCTTATCAGTTCCTTGGGTATTAAAAATACTCTTCAGAGTAAGAAATACTTCATAAGGCCATCTTGGCTGCACCCAAGATTTTACGTTCTCATTATGTTTCATGTAAAAAGAAAATGGAGGAAGAGCCGCTGCAGTCAGACACGTGTGCATGGACTACACTGATACCTGGGAGAAGTCGGAGGAGATTTATCTGCATTGGCAGCCCTGATTTCAGGGTGTAAGCCACAATACAAATGACGTGCTTTCAGGATGGCAGCACTGCTAGTGTGCGTGTACCATGTCCCATTAAATGGATAAATGCACTTCACACAAATGTTACGTTCTTTTAAAACAGGAGTCCAAGAAGTTTTGCAGTGGCTCACTTATGTGGTATAGAGAAAATTGTCAGCAAATTTTTACTTCTTAATATGTGTAGAACAGTTCCAAGCTTACTGAAGTGGTGATGTTTGGACGCTTTGCTCCAGTCCGATAATCTCTCTTGTGCAACTTGTGGCACGTGGTATTCTTTCCTAAGGAGTATTTCAGACCGCCTAGTGAAAAAATGTTCTAGCTGCTCTAGCCAAGCAGCTTCAGTTCCTAAACAACAGCAGGGAACAACATATATAACATTCCCAACTTTTGTGAATTCCTCACAAGGGACAGGATTTTGGCTAAGGCTTGGCTGGTTTCCTTCCAGTGTCTAGAGCAGGCCAGCCTGTCCATGAGGAAAATGCTTGGATGGGCTGTCGTCTTCACTGCTCTCACTGCTGAGGTCCACGCAGCCAGTGATGCTGCCGAGGAGGAAGACACAGCTGCTCTTCACCCCTCAGGAAGACTAAAACTTCACTCAGAGCTGGGGAGCAAGAAGGACCCAGCAGCCCAAAGTGGCTTTACTCCCCTTTCTGTTACGTAAGCAAGGAAAGAGTCCCTTTGTGTAACCCTTCTGCTCTTCTCCAGCATCAAGTGGGGGGAGAGGAAGGCAGAAGGAGCACAGTTAGAGAGACCTGCAGCAGCTGCCCGCTCCTCCAGGTCTGGTTGAGAGGAGAGGAGCCTGGCAGAACTCCTTTGGCTCTCAAGCCGTGTGAGCTGTGAAAAGTCTTTCTCCAAGGTATGTTGCCACCTTAGAATTCAGGCACGGACTAACCCGAGTCCCGTTAACACTGAACAGAACACATACAAGCCGGTTTTGAAGCTACAACTATACCTTTGTCTTGACCAGCCTAAAAAAGAAAATGAAGCAACAGCAATAATTGACATAAATATAAATTCCTCTATTGCACAACATGTAAAAGTCTATGTACTGCTACTAAGAATCAGCTGATTTTACATCTTACTATCTCTGCACAATCTCCATATTATTTTCCATTGAAGTCTTTCTCTTTTTTTTTTTTTTAGTGTGCTGCTGACAAGCCACTTTCTAGCCTCCTACACGTCTGGGACGTATCACAGTCCTCAGCTCGCAGAGATCAATTGCAATCATGAAGCTCTGTTTACAGATAGAGTGACAACAACAGACATCTTTCCGCTGTTGGCTGTTGCCGAGTGTAGGAATTTATATATCTGAATGGCATTAAACAGAAGTAGCGAACGAAACATTTAATTTTTGTTCATTTTGGACAATTACTACGTGGTATTCTGTTGCCCATTCAGAAAGACAAAATCAAAGCAGCCAAACCCAGCCCCTCATTTTCCAATTTTCAGCGGAAACACGCTTTGAATATCTGAACCAAGGCCCAGAAGCGCAGCAGCCGCGCTGCAGGCTCAGGGTCGCTGTTATTCTCAGTCAGGTGTGCTGGGGGCCAGGGCAATGCAGCTCTTCTTGCTCTTTACTACAGCTGATGTAGCAAATATTCCAGACTCAAAATAGAGCTAAATCCCTTCTTCTGGAAACACCCGACTCAGTTGGTCTGCTAGATGGCTGGAAGCAGCCGTTTTGAAAGCTGTAACTGGTCTTCAAGCTGTCAACTGGCAACCAGTGATCTCTGATATTCCTTAAAATATTGAAAAATAATATCTTTTTTTTTGGTTTTGCTGTTATATTGGTAAACTTTGGCATGGCACCAATGCCCAAGTGATAGCTGTTCCTCTGGATCACCGCTTTAGCATGGCCATTTATTGGACACACAGTAACTTTGGCTGTTTGCTCTTAAATATTCTCATGCTCCATTTTGTGCTGACATGTGTGCCAGCCCAAGCTCCACTTCTCCTCTTCCATCCTTCCTTCCTCCTTCCATCCACGTAGCCTGAAAGCTACAGCAGGGCCTCTGCTCCTGCGATGCAGCACTGTTACCAGCAGGTACCAGCTGGCAGGAAGAAGAAAACCTTGATGGCTCCCCCTCTGGTTTGTGCTGCATGCTCTGCCACCAAAGTCAGCTGCCCCAGGCACAGGTCCTGGCCTGACAGTGAGCACAGCTTAGATGGGGAGCAACAAATAAAATAAAACAGTTGATTTTCATCTCCCTAATAACTTCCTGAACTCCTATTCACTCAAAAGCCTTAATAGTATTGCAGCACGTGGTGGTATATAGCAACACTGTTTATGGTTCAGGATCATGAAAAGATTCAGGTAATAGTGCTCAAATTATCACAGAATCACAGAATGGTAGGGGTTGGAAGGGACCTCTGGAGATTATCAAGTCCAACCTTCCTGCCAGGGCAGTCCACACAGGAACAGATCCAAGGGGGGGTTGGAAAGTCTCCAGAGGAGACCCCACAGCCTCTCTGGGCAGCCTGTTCCAGGCTCTGTCACTCTCACAGCGAAGAAGTTTTTCCTCATGTTGAGGTGGAACTTGCTGTGTTCCAGTTTGTGACCATTGCCCCTCATCCTGTCACAGGGCACCACTGAAAAGAGCCCGGCCCCTTCTACTTGACACCCACTGTTCAGATATTTGTAAACATTGATCAGATCCCCTCTCAGGCTTCTCCAGACTAAACAGCCCCAGGGCTCTCAGACTTGCCTCATGAGAGAGATGTTTCAGTCCCTGCAGCATCCTCTGTTGGACTCTCTCTAGTATTTCCCTGTCTCTCTTGAACTGGGGAGCCCAGAACTGGACACAGTACTCCAGATGTGGTCTCACCAGGGCAGAGTAGATGGGGAGGAGAACCTTCCTCGACCTGCTGGACACACTCTTCCTGAAGCACCCAGGATGCCATTGTCCTTGTTGGCCACAAGGGCCCATTGCTGTCCCATGGAGAACTTATTGTCCACCAAGACTCCAAGGCTCTTCTCTGTGGAGCTACCTTCCAGCAGGTCAACCCCTAACCTGTACCGGTGCATGCTGTTATTCTTCCCCAGGTGCAGGACTCTACACTTGGCCTTGCTGAACTTCATCAGGATCCCCTTTGCCCAGCTCTCCAGCCTGTCCAGATCTTCCTGACCAGCAGCACAGCCTTCTGCTGTATCAGCCACTCCTCCCAGTTTCGTATCATCAGCAAACTTGCTAAGGGGCCACTCTGTCCTTTCATCCAGGTCATTGATGAGGATGTTGAATAAGACTGGACCCAGTACTGACTCCTGGAGAACACCAGTGGCAACAGATCTCCAACTGGACTCTGTGCCACTGCTCACAACCCTCTGAGCTCTGTTGTTTAGCCAGTTCTCAGCCCATCTCACCATCCCTGCTTCTAACCCACACTGCCTGAGCTTACCCACGAGGATGTTATGGGAGACAGTGTCAGAAGCCCTGCTGAAGTCAAGGTAGACAAAAACCACTAAAATCCAGGTAGACAACATTCCACTATCTGGAATTAATACTAGATTCTGGTACACTTGACTGTTGAGAGTAATGGAAAAGTTTAACATTGTCAGGATAACATTTATTTGCTATGTATTGTCATTACCTATGAAGCCTTCTCTTACTACATGCTCTAAAAATGTCAATGAGAGTCTTGTCATTGATTTTGAGGGGATTTTAATTAGGCTACTAGTCACAAAAATTCTCAGATTGCACTTACTGAATTTAAGCTGAGGATCTGCAGATTCCCATTCTTCCTGTCTTTTTAAGGAGTAGCAATTTAGACATTTCTTAAAGATATACCATCTTGGGATGACACAGCTAACCTGAAGGCTTGTATGCACTTTTCATTTTATACACGAATAAATACTTTAAGAAGAAAGGCCAAAAATAACCTGTACAGCAACTTGCTGAATTTGGTAAACAAATTTGTCAAAAATGATCTTGTCTGAGCTTCTTTTAAATCTATGAACATAAATGAAAACAGTACTACACAAACACAGGTACAGGAAGTGTGAATGTAGCCCAAACGCTACATCCAGATCTTACTCCGTCCCTGAAGAAGGGACATTTTGATGCCTTCTACAGCTTTTTGAATGAGAGTGCTATAAAAAAAAAAGAAACGAAAACAGTTTCATTTTTATTTAGTGGCTTTAGCTTGTCACTGTGTAAACCAGTATAATCACACTTGCTCCTGAACGCTGCTACAAGACTCAAATGTCGAATGCCTGAAAGACACCGTAAGCCTTCATTTCCATCCATGTTTTGTTGCCTTAAAGTAGTGCTGGAAGTATTCAGAATCTTGGAGAAAGGTTTCAGTTTGCAGACCAAGCCTACCATGCCATTTTTTTCCCAGTTATTCCAAGTCCAATTTAAAGCGCAATAAGAAAATAAATAAATAAATAAATTGCAAGAGATATTTCCATTGAAAACATGAGGGTTTTTTTGGTTAAGACCTTTTGAGTATTAAGAATCCACAGTGGGCCATGCTCTAAAATCTTTTTATATGGTGATTTTCAAGATGCATGCATTATTGTGAGCACATGGTATGTAAATGCATTGGGCTGCTTAATAAGCATTCACTGACACACATCTGCAGCTTTGCTAATGTACCTTTTATTCGTATGTGGTTGCCAAGGAAACGTGGTATGGCCCAGTATTCTACCTAAAATATACTCAGCAAATGTTTTATGTTGATTTACTTAAAATAGCTACAACTTAGATTTTGTAGCTCCTTGTTTCTCTAAGTCCAGGTAACCTGAATTTCTCTGATTTTAATGTTTCACTGCTTAGTTAAAAACACCAGTGCCGTCTTACTGTCTCTGAAAACCCAGGAACATTTTCCACATCATACAACACTCTGTATTAAAAGTAAACCTAAATACAGAAAACATTTTGAGCTATTCTACGAGCTTAAGAGGTTGGGTTTGGTTTTGGTGTGTTTTTGTTTGTTTGTTGTTATTTTTTGTTGGTTTGATTTCTGGCTTTTTGTTGTTGTTGCTTTGGTTTTGTGTTTGGGGATTTTTTTTTTGTGTGTTGCGTATTTTTTGGTTTTGATTGTTTGTTTGGCTTTTTATTTAGTTCTTTATCTTAAATTTTCCCTAGTAGCCTTAATTACTTATTTCTACTTAGAAATATCCCAGTGTTAATGACTACAAACCATTTCCTACAGAAATCTGTAAAAATAGCAGCACTGAAATCAATTAACTACCTTTCTATAATGCAAATTACACTCTAGGATACAAAGAACCACATTCAAAATTAATGAATTAATTAGTGTTTCACTGTTCTGCCATTCAACACTTACAAATCTCAAATCTAAAGCACAGATACCAGACATATATATTTTAACCAAGGTGATTATTACAGCAATATTAGAAATGGGCACTGGCACTAATACAGTTCCTCTGCCTTTATTGTATGTCACAGATTTGCCACGAACACTAGTGACTGGGATTCAGTGTTAACACTCTGACAAGCTCAGGTTTTCTTGCCTGCCAATGTGTTTGGTTTGTACAGATCACTGGAGGCTATAACAACCTGTTTCAAAGATCTATTCTGCCTGATTTTGTTTGTCCAGCCTCTCTATGGCAATAAAAATCCAGAGGGAAATGGAAAAATCCAACAGTAATGACATGAGAATAATGTAGTATCACAGTGAGAAAACTCTGAAATCATTTTTAAAAAGCTAGAACTTTAACAAAAAAAAAAAAAAATCATGTAATGCAGTGATTTTGAAGTGTTAAATATTTTAGCAGTACATCTATGTGACTTTTAGAGAGATTTCAGCTTGCTATAATCACCTCATAAACTTACCCACCTGCAATCAGGTTGTTCTTCAGTTAGAGTCTTTTAAAAGTGGTACCAACAGATATTTTCAGCAAAAGCATCTCAGTGATTTGGTGGACTCTGTGGCTACTGCGTATCAACCTGCAAAGGGGAAAATCCAATTTTAATGAATAAATTATTAGACAAGTATTAATTTCCAGATACATTGTGTAATTCATCAGAATTTTCCCTGGAGTGCTGCAGGACTCCAAATCTACATCTGGTAGGTTTACAACACACCAGCAATAAACACGGTGCCGTTAACCAAACTAGTGTGAGTACTGCTTCTGCCTGCATTGTTTTATTACAGCTTAACCCGTGTACTGCAGACTGGACATAATGTTTCATAGTATGTTCTAGACAGAAATGTAAGGGTGTTTTTAAGTTTAAAATTATTTTTCATTGGGGTCACTGAAAATATTAGACTAAACCCAATCGTTGGCTCTACTTCTCTTCCCCCCATCTCAACTATATTTGAATTATTCCTCATACATTTATCTAATAAGATATCAAATCATGGAGGCTTCACAGCTTCCGCAGTTAGTCTGGTCCTGAGTTTCACAAGGTAAAGTCAGTGGAAAACAAGCGTATTTTGATTAGCTTCACAGTTTGTCAGTTAAGAAAACAAACCCCGGTCCAGGGAAAACCAATCACCATTACTAGTTAACTCCCTTGACTCCACATCAACTGCTGAAACCAATTACAATTTACCCTTTATCTTAAAAGCCTCTGTGGGTTTTTTTCCATCTTTCAAAAGGCCTTTTCTTTCCCTCCGTTCCATTCTGCCACTTTTCTTTGTTTTTGTCACAGATACCAAAGTATCTGTGAGAAGAAATTCCTAGGCATCTCTTGTTCTCTAGAATATGTTCTCTCTTATTCTCATTCTAGAATACACTTGCTGTATCTCTCTACTGCAATTCACCATTGTCAAATATCCTGATTTTATGTTATTATGCATCAAACATCCTAATAAGTTTATCATGTAATAGTGTAAAAATTATTCAGAACAGGGCTTTGTTTCAAAGATGCCAAACAAAATGAAATCGTTCCATAGAGCAACTGCAAAATCTTATAGATGTATCTTATATATCTCATATATCCTATATATCTTATGGATAAGGCCTTATGACTCAGCTGATAGGCATTTATACAGCAGCAATTAAGAATACATTGATTCATCTTCCATTTGTAAATATACCATATACTTTTATAAATAACATTATAGAGCAAATACAGGACCCGTTACTTTAGCTTTAAAGGGTAATAAGGTGAGAGAATTATTTTCTGTTTTGTTAATTTAGCTGAGTATATTTTTTGTATATCATTATGTGAATAAGTATTCTGTAACTCACATCTATCTGTACCGAAGGTCAGAATGAAAGAAAATTGCATTAAGCTTTTATTATTACTTCAAACACCAATGAAATCATATTCACAAATGACTGTGAAATATTATGGTGAATGGGAAACTTAAACATCACACTTGGAGGAATCCAGCAGTAAAACATCTTATCAAAGCTAAAGAATTCCCAAATCTGATAGTCCTAGAATTCAAATGTAGTATTATACATAGTAAAGCCCTTTGAAAACACAATAAATCAATGCACTACAGACACTAGATGCCCAAAAGGGTTAATTGGTACCTGCTCATTACTACCAGCACTACTGTGCCATGGTCTGAACACTGGCAGTTTCACATAGAGAGACCTGCAGTTTCAAATCAAACCGGAGTTTAGGGGTAGAAGTAACCTTCATCAGAAAGGTCAACTATAGAATAGTGTCTGGGTGAATGATATTTAGTTTGATTTCATTTTCACTCACGCCTTGTACAGATTTTCCGTTAGGCAGAAGAGGAATTTGCATGGATAAAAGAACACATTTCGGTTACAAAAGGGAGGGCTCAGGATCAACAATTAGACTTCTGTGATAAAACTAAAAAAAAAAAAAAAAAAAAAAAATCCCAAGCACCCCTAACAATAACATTTGCAGGCTGTGCTGGAGGTGTGAAAAACCACACCTGCTCCTACGTGCCCCGGTTAGCACTCTTAGCCAAAGAGAATAAAATGGATGTTGTTTAAAGAAGATTTTTTACAGCACTTCTGGCTGTAACGTTCTGACTCTCTGCATTAGCTGTATGCAACTGCCATCACAAACCATACAGCAACCCATGTAAAACAGTCAAACTGGAAACAGCTTGCTAATTACTAGACTCCTCCTCAATAAATAAGTTTCTCTAGCTAGAAGAAATTACCGTTCACGGGCTGCTAATGAATTTTTCCCGACTCACGAAAGCACTCGAGCTCAGTCACATTAATTACAAGAGGACTTGCACTCCCTAACAAAGGAGCAAATTTGCAAGTGGGTTGAACAGCACCGTAGCGAAGGATGCTCATGTAACGGAGCTACACTTTTAAAACATTCCTCGAGTGGGTATGTTTGAACACAAAGATGTAATAAAACAACTTTCTCTTCTCCAAAGGTAAATACCGGCATAAGAACCAGATTGCTTCTGCCTCGTGCGTGCGCAGCAACTTCTCTGAAAATAACCCCACGAAAAATAAATGCAGACGTGCACTTTTGATAACCACACGTAAACAGCACACTCCATGTTAACATTTCAGACAGGAAAATAGTCAGCAGAAACGAGCTGCTGGAGATAAATCAAATTAGAGAAAAAAAAAAAACACCCCGCAAACTTTAATATGGCATTTGAGAGATGCTGGTTATTAGGTTTTCAGTTCTGCCTCTTTAAGTGGAACAGGGGAATATTGCACTGCATCAAACTAGGCTCATAATTATGAATCTAATGCTTTTATTATCATTATCAAGCATTGGGCAATCAAGACAGATGACAAATCATATTGCTGATTCCCGAACAGTTATACTCTGTTTATCTGGAATGCACCAAAGTGATAGATTTAGAAAGAAGTGAGAATTAGTCCGATATTACTGACACTGTCAAGGCTATTCCTGGTAATTGGCTGTGCTTCTAAATAGCTCCTCTGCATTAATTTTCAGTGCTGGCTCTCCAGCCACACAAAATATACTCAGTCACTTTAAAGTCAAGGGCATGAAAGGAAAATGGCTACCCTGCTGCAAAAGTCTCATTGCAGTAGTGAGAATTTCTCAGGTCGTGTACGAGGGAGATTCACGGAGAGAGATACACTATGCTAGAAGCTCAGTGGAGACGTTTAGTAACATCTGACTCTGCCCAAGCAGTTACCCATGGTACACGTACGATTTAACTTTACTGATACTGCTAAAAATGTTAGCTAAAAATAGAAACAAGGAATCATACTACTCAAATTTTGCAAAATCTGTAAGCTCTGGAAATCAGCATAGACCACAAGTGACCTTATTCTCTAAAGGCTTGTTAAAGATCCATCTGAAGGTCTTTTCCATTATGCTTAAACACAGTTCTTTACCTGAACTTCAGAATGGGTCCACTACTGAAAGAAAGGTTTACTAGCAGTACTCTGAATTCAGCCAAGGTGAAAGAAGGTTTAAACATCCTTCTGATTCTTTACATCTCTCAGCTGCTAAATATTTCAGTGGTGCCTTTATACTTGTGATAATGAAACTATCACTTTATATACAGACAGTGCAAACCTTGACCTACATGCAAGACTAGGCTGAATTAAAAAAAAAACACAAAAGGAATCTAGGGTACGTTACTGGAAACAACCAAACCAAACCAGGAATAAACCAGTGTTTTGGTGTGTACAGCTTTATAAACATGGCATCGTTTAAGAAATGATAGCCGCATGGAAACATAAAATGAGAGCAGGTTCTCAGTTAGACCTGAAAGGGAGGAACTGCAAAATTTCCATTTGCATTATGATATTGCTAATAAAGAGAATAACATCTTTCTACATCTATACTATTGCACCTTTTAAAAGGATTTGGTTGCCAAGGAAACTGGTTCTGGCCCAGTATTAATCTGAAACAAATCTATTACAATAGTTGGTGCAAGTAATACAATACTCATAATTCTTTTTATTATTAATGCTCAAATTCAGGTTTTTGTACCTAAGGCTGTTAGTTTTTTATTTCATAACCTTTTTTGTGTGAAATAAAAACCACTTCACTGAACTGATACTCAGTTTAAGCTGACAGGGCCATCTATATCAATCTCTCTCTTTAAAGTCCTTCTACCTTAAAATAAAAAGAAATTCTGCAGGTTTATGTTTGTAGCTAATGCTGAAAATACAAAAATTAATGCATATTAACCTTTATTTAAGGTTTTACACAAAACACAAACCCGCTTATGACAGAATTTAAACATTTTTCATTTTTCTTATCCACCTCAATTTTTATTTTTGCATTTTAACTAGAAGCTTAGTAATGTTTATAGTCAGCTTTAAAACGTTACCGAATCAAAAGTGTTTTCAAAAATTCTTTTGTTGCATAAGCGTTGCCACGCCCTTAGTACATATGATTATTTTAACAGGCATGATTGCTCTACTTTCACTACAGATTATTTTAAAAGCAAGTAAGAACAATTGCCATGCCAATATGTGAAGCCGACAATTCAATATTAGGTTGTTTTCATTAACAGTTTAATAGACTTTTTAACTGAAAGCTACATTCCAAAGCCCATTTTATGTTCTTGCAACACTGACCAAGAAATCAGGAAAACATGCAAATCTCAACCTACCTGCGTGTACCACTCGGTGCAGTGTCAGCATGGCAATGCACCCAGCCATTTTTATGTAAAGCGATGCAGGTAAGTTCTATTCTTGGTCTTCTTGAGAATTTTTTAGAAGCAGTTGTCAAATATCAGATGGAAAGCAGCTTGAATAGACCGTGATCAGGAGAACCGAGTTTATCAATAGGGAGAGCAGGAGTGAGGAAAAAAAAATGTCCTCATCCAAGGTTTTCCAAAACTGCAACACAGTTTTGCTCCTCCTCAGAGGGTTCAAAGCTTGGAGCTGACCACTGCAAAGGCCACTTGTCACATTTACTGAAAATCAGCTTATTGATATCACAGCTGAAAATACAAACTCGACAACCAAAAGCCCATTGCACAACGTGGACTGCGTAAGAGTTAAAAATAGATTCGACATGCCTCCTACCTGCGTAATAAATATGTACGTTGCAAGTGCTTTAATTCGATATTCACATTAATTAACAATACAATATACATTATTTAAACTACAGTAAAT
Organism: Todiramphus chloris collaris; assembly: GCA_025345505.1. Lineage (NCBI taxonomy): Eukaryota > Metazoa > Chordata > Aves > Coraciiformes > Alcedinidae > Todiramphus > Todiramphus chloris. The sequence goes on from JANVCC010000030.1 coordinate 19,506,157, forward strand.
GCAGGAAGAAAAAGGGTGACACCATCTGGAAGCACAGTTTCTTTTTTTTTTTTTTTTTTTCTTTTTTTTTTTTTTTTTTTCCTTTCCATTTCCAAGGGCTAATAATGTAGTTTGGATGTGATGACAAGCTAACAGCTCACCACACTGCAAACGGAAAAAAGAATTCTTAAGGTGATTCTGAAATATCTAAGCCTGTAATGAAGCACAAACCAGTCTTCACTACTGCATGACATGGCACACAGACCATTTACATACTCACATCTGAGATACTAGGCACAGTATAATGAATTCAATACACAGCATGCACACAGCACAAGCAATGTTAATCCTGCCTGCCATTTTAGGCTCGCAGGAGTAAGATACATACTGCAGCACAGTTCTGGTAAGGGAGGAGGCAAGGGACAGCTCACCTTAAATGCAGTATCTGATTAATGTTGTAAGTGACATTGCGTATCAGCTACAGAGTCTTGGTTCAACTGGGTGGGAGGGAACAAAGAAAATTGTCATCAACTGGTGATGCAAGATGAGCTCCAGTCACTAACACTGTTAGCAAACTCCAAATTCTACAATGATACAGTAGAAGGCATTTCAGACTCTTATCAAAATCTGCCTGTGCAATGGCTGAGTCCGCCTGCTGAGGAAAACAAAACAGTCTTCTTGCTTATTGGAGAAATGCTGGATTGTCTACAGTAGCATCCTCTTGATGGAGAAAGATTTCACGTCGCACATATTAAATCCTGGATGTGTTTGCTTTCCTTTTCTAATATTTAAGTCTCAGAATTAAAAAAAAAAAAAAAAAAAAGACAATGGCAGCAAAAAAAAAGCAGAATTTGTTCATACAAATAACACCTTGCTTTTTTTCTTTCTGTTTTCTCTTTTACAGTCCATCAAAATCCCGAGCAGTATTGACAAACCACACGAGCACAGGGTCTGCCTGCATGATCAGCTGTCTGTGTCTACGCTACACCCTGTTAACCACAAGCAGTGTTCGAGCTAAATATATCTGCAATGCAGAAACAGTAGGTGCTATGTGGTATACAATTCTGATTAATCATAAAATCTTTTTCTACCCTCAGATCTAACAAATAAAATAAAATTTGGTGCTGATCTCTGTCAGGCACAGTATCTGTCAGACTTACAGAACATAAAAGCTATCCTAAGTATACTGACCTAGATAGCACTAAGAAGACTTAAGCAGCGTACAGGCATACTCACTGTTAAAGCAAGGAAAACGAAACAATGATTGTCTAATCAAACTGAAAGCAACAACTCACTACCACAGGATGAATTTCAAAATGCTACGTACTGTATATGCACATCTCGTTATTGGAAGATGCAAAGCTCCTTTGCTTTTTTTTTTTCTCGGAGGCTTTTCTTAGCTACGGTCGCACAATGACATTCTGACACCATAGAGGTCAATGCAGATACTAAAGTGCTTGCTGCCTTTAAGGAAAAAAAAATAAATAAAAAAAGAGAGGAAATATTAAATCACAGCTGCAAAAAACCAAATCAACCCAATAATAATAATAATAAATTTCACATCACCTACTTAACATCTCTCTGTTAGCGTCCGAGATGAATAGCATGCACATTGTTTAGCCGCGTACGTTAAATTGGTATCACCCTCTACAGAGACTGCAGGAGCAATTGTGGGAATTAGATTCTTATACATGTTAAAAAAAGGGTTATTTTCTGGAAAAGTTCAAAATGCAATAACGTATTTTGCATATGTAATGAAAAATACATGGGAGAAAAAAAAAAAAGCATTACAAGCTGCTAATTGATTTTTTTTTTAAATGCCTAATAAGCAAAACTAGTTTTATTTTCATTGTCTCCGTGTCTCCAGAAGGAGAATGAGAGAACCATGAAGGCTCAAGCAGGTAAAACACACTGTAAGATCTCCCTGTTCAGAGAGCAGAATCTCACACGCATGATTTCCATGGCTTCTCACAGCTTCCTATTGCTCTACCTGCACGTAGCACGAGCAGGGGAACAGAACTGTGAAGATAAACGCGTTAACTCTGAAAATATTTCACAGAAAGATTTCTTTAGGTATTGTTTAGCACACGTGTAAATGAATATAAACGGTTTCTGGCCAGCTACTGAAATAAATAGATCCTTGTGAGGAGGCCTGATTTTGTACAGAGAAGCACTATTTTTCATTCGACTTGCCAATACAGCTGAGAAAGCAAGCAGCCAACTTTTCAGACACATATTCTTTCTCTAGGAACCTGTCTACCCCGTGATTTATATTTTTCCCCCCACTAAAAGACCACCTGGCTTTGAAAATTAAAATTAATACCAAATATTGTGTCAGAGCAGAAAACGTTGCACAGCGGCAACTAGAGTGCTGTCTGGGTTTAGTCACTTCTTGTGAAAAACAGACAATCTGATTCTGCATTTTTCCTGCCTTTTTTTTTTTCTCCAAGATTAAATACATATCTATTTAATTTGGAGGTTTTTCTTTGGGAATTTATTCGGCATTTTTTTCTCTTTCTTTTTAAAGGCTGGGTATGACATGATCCTAACAGTCAGGGCTTTAAAATATTCAGAATCCCCTTCCATAAATAGCACATCTGTCACACAGAGAGGGCAGCCAGCCAGCAAAAAGGCAGACCAGACCAGCAAGAACAAATGTTATTCCAGTACATGTTTACAAAATAAGTTAGAAATGTAGCTAACCTTTATTTCGATTTTTTGTTTGTTTGTTTTGAGCTTTCTAAGCTAAAAACTATCTGATTATACATATACCACCATATATAAAACTGAAACCAGGAATGGTAAATATGGCTCCATTCTGATGGGTTTTTAACGTTCATCTCAGCCAAATGTATACTATCAAGCTAGTCACGCCCTGTTTAAAACCATGCCAAAGCTCCTATAGCTTTCAAAAGGGAGGATTTGGGCCTTATACAGCAGTCTGTTAGGTTTATGACAAACTGTGATGTTACAATTTCAGCACCAAGTGAGAAGTTTATTGAAAGAATGATTTTCAGCAAAAGAAAGATCTAGAGTAGGATTATAGAATGCCTTGGGTTGGAAGGGACCTCTGAAGGTCAGCTAGCCCAACCCCCCCGCAGGGAGCAGGGACAACTTCCACTAGATCAGGTTGCTCAGAGCCTCATCAAGCCTGACCTGGAACATCTCCAGGGATGGGGCCTCCACCACCTCCCTGGGCAACCTGTTCCAGTGTTCCACCACCATCATAGTAAAGAACTTTTCCCCAGAGGCCAGTCTAACTCTACCCTTCTCTGGTTTCAAACCATTGCCCCATGTCCTATCACTACATGCCCTTGTAACCAGTCTCTCCCCAGCTTTCCTGTAGCCCCCTTCAGATACTGGAAGGCCACTATAAGGTCTCCCCAGAGCCTTCCCTTCTCCAGGATGAACAACCCCCACTCCCTCAGCCTGGCCTTGTAGGAGAGATGCTCCAGCCCTCTGAGCATTTTCGTGGCCCTCCTCGGGACCCTCTCCATCAGGTCCATGCCCCTCCTGTGCTGAGGGCTCCAGAGCTGGACACAGTACTCCAGGTGAGGTCTCACCCGAGCAGAGTGGCAGAATCATCTCCCTCAACCTTCTGGCCACACTTCTTTTGATGGATCCCAGGATGTGATTAGCCTTTTGGACTGCAAGTCTGTATTGTTTGCTCATGTCCACCTTCTCATCCACCAGAACCCCCAAGCCCTTTTCCCAGGCTCCTCACTATCACCTCCTCCCCCAGCCTGTATTTATAACCAGGATCATTCCAACCCAGGTGCAGGACCCTGCACTTGGTGTTGTTGAACCTCATGAGGTTCACCTGGGCTCACTTCTTCAGCTTGTTCAGGTCCCTCTGGATGTATCCCTTTGGTATACCAATTAAAGCATACACCCCTAATTATGGTAATGAGCCTAACGGAGTATATGCCAAACATAGATGACTACGTCACTCAACTCTCCACCCAGATCATGCCAAATGTCATCTAGAAGGCAGTGACAGCCAAGATCAGGGTATAAAAAGTCACAAGGGGAATGCCTGTCTGTCTGCTGGCTGTGGTGGGAAGAAGACTGGAAGTCTAACAGAGATGGTTGATGGGCTGTACTCCTCTTCCTCCACCAAAGACAGGGATGCCTTTTTGGTAAGAACTGTGCCTTCAATACATGGTACACCTTTTACTAGCATCACTATTCTATATTAGCGCTATTTATAAAGGCTTCTGCCTCCAGTTGTGTCAGATTTACCTGGGAATTACTAACTCAAGCCCAATTATCCTTTCTGCAGTGAGTGCATTTATCAATGGCAATTCTGAACCTCTTGGATCTGCTGCTTTAATAAATCAAAACTACCTGGTTTAACTTTTCCACTGTCTCAGTGCAAGTCCTAAGCAGGGCTCTGGGACAGACACAAAGTGCTCAGTGAAAGCCCTTAGCAGGGTTTTGAGAGAAAATTTTTTATTCTCCAGCTCTAGTATATCAGCCCCAGTGTCCCAGCACCACAACAACCAGGTCATTATGGGTTCACCATCACCACAGCCATAATCCCTCCTTGCACGTTGTAACTCTTCCATAGGCACGGTGCTAACCATAGCTTCAGCCAGTGCTCTCTGCTGGCTCTGGCTTAGGTCAACTTCGCTCTTGCCAGTCGGTTTGACTTCTTGAAATGCTTTCTGGGGGTGGAGACTGGGGCAAGTCAGGCCGTTTTGGCTGGAGTGGTGGTCCCTGTACTCAGCACTGGGGAGGCCTCACCTCGAGTGCCGTGTCCAGTTTGGGGCACCTCAGGACAAGAGAGATCTCGAGGGGCTGGAGCGGGTGCAGAGGAGGCAACGAAGCTGGGCAAGGGACTGGAGAAGAGATCCTATGAGGATTGGTTGAAGGAGCTGGGACTGTTTAGTTTGAGGAAGAGGAGTCTGAGGGGAGCCCTCATCACTCTCCACAGCTCCCTGAAAGGACATTGTAGAGAGGCTGGTGCTGGTCTCTTCTCTCAGGTCATTAGGGACAGAACCAGAGGGAACGGCCTCAAGCTGAAACAAGGCAGGTTTAGACTGGAGCCTAGGAAAAAATTCTTCATGGAAAGGGTAGTGAGATATTGGAATGGGCTGCCCAGGGAGGGGGTTGAGTCCCCATCCCTGGATGTGTTTAAGCATCGCTTGGATGTGGTGTTGGGGGACATGGTCTAGGGGTGAACTTGTGGAGAAGGGCTAATGGTTGGACACGATGATCCCAAGGGTCTTTTCCAACCTGAGTGATCCTGTGATTCTGTGGTGCTTGTGTTTGCTGAAAGGCTTCCTGCCCATGCTCGGTGGGGATGGTGCAGGAGTGGGATGTGTGTGTAGGTGGGTGGGTGGGTGGTGTGTGCAGGAGCATCAGGGGGTCTTAAGGTAGCAGCATTCCTGTGCAAAACTAACAATAAACCACCTGAAAAGCAGCAAAAGAAACACATTTAGACAGAGAGAGTAATGCCACGTAATAGCAGCCGTTCCCAAGGCGTGCCAGCTCTGGGGGGCAAGGCTCATCAGAGAAAGGAGCAGAATGATTTCCCATAATAACAGTTTTCATGAAGTTATACCCCAGGAGCTCAGGCAAGGTCTGAACTCAGCTCATCCCCACATTAATCACCGCTTGGAGAAATTCCATCGGTTAGGGCTCCGGAATGTAAGGGGGGCTCAAGAGAGCTGTTTGATATTCAAACACTACTTCCTCCAAACTCAGGATAGGTGCATCCCTAAGAGTAAGATATCAGGCAAGGGAAGCAGGAGATCTGCATGGTTGAGTATGGAGCTTCTGAAAAAGCTCAAGTGGAAGAAGGAAGTATACAATATGTGGAAGAAGAGACGGACCACTTGGAAAGATTATAAGAATGCTGTCAGAATATGCAGGGATGAAAGGAGGAAAGCCAAGACCTCCTTGGAATGAAACCTGTCTAGGGATGTCAAAGTCAACAGGAAGGGTTCCTTCAAGAACATAGGAGGCAAAAGGAAAACTAGAGAAAATGGGGGCCCATTGTTGAATGAGACAGGTACCCTTGGTGACAGGGGATGCAGAGAAGGTTGGAATTACTGAATGCCTTCCTTGCTTCAGTCTTTCCTGCTCAGGCCAGCCCTCAGGAGTCTCAGGCTTTGGAGACAACAGGAAAAAAATCATAGTGTATTTCAGGATAAAATTTAAGTAACTGCTGCATTACTATATGATTCATTACATATTTATATGCTTAACTTGTGATATTTAAATTTGAAAGCCATGGCCTTGTGTATATGATCTTTTGCAGCTCTAACAGGCAGATGAACTTGAGAAGGGGAAAACATCTTATTTAGGAGTGAGTTTAGATGAACTAATGAGATTCTCCACTGCAACCAAAAGTACAAATGACAAATGAGGAGGTATGATCCCAACCACTTGCCAGTTTCTTCCATGATCAGGCAGCAGATAAGCTGTTTTCAGCTAAGCATTTATTTGAGCTTAGTATCATTGTACATACTGCACATGAACTGAAAACTAAAGGCAGCTGATAATGAGCTCCACTTTGCCAGTTGGAATGAGCTCTGAATGTTAGGTGTGACAAAGAAAAAAAGTTTCCTTCCTCACAGTGTACCATAAACAGAAAGAATGGTATCCAGGTAATAACTTGGGGAAAAAAAAATGGCCCATCTGTGGAGCCTTGCAGGCTACTGTGGGACTGCCCTTTCCTGAGTGCTTGTTTAAACGTAGAGTTCAGTGAAGAAAACATCACAGGATGTCAGAGACAACATATGAACTCTGAAGTGTACGTTCACACCTACTAAACATGTCTTCGGTATAAAAATATGAAAACAAACCATGTAATGATACCATAGGTCCATATTAGCAATGAAAGGTAAAAATTATGTCAGGCAAATACTAGAAAATAAAACAAACATGCTTCTTAATTATGATTTTTTTTTTTCACCGTAAAAAAATGGAGATCCTGCTACTTTGCCTTTTTCATCCTGTTATGCACAGTGTTAAAACAGGGGTGGAGAGAGAAGGTAAGAAGAGTTCTGCTACAGGGTGGTGGGGAAAGTCCAAGCTGATAGATGGAAAAAAAAGTGCTGTCTGTTTGAAGACCGGAGTAACGCAGCATGAAGAGGCCCGTTATGGTTATCAGTTAACTGCATTGCAAACACAGTACCAGATTTAGAATAACCACAAATTGAAACCTGAATAGTGGTGGAAACTGTCATCTCTACAGAATTTTGGTAACACAAATAGAATGATCGAGGTCTCCCTTTTGAGTCTCTTGTTAACAAGAGCTTTTTGCCCTGGCAAAGAGTCTTTTATGTCCTAGATACCAGGAAAGAGCTCTCAATTTTCCCTTTCTGTGGCTTCTTAGGATCAGATGGTCCTAAGTTTAGTCTCTAAGGCAGATTTATGGTGGCTGTTATAACCATAGTAATTTCATTATGTTTTAAAGGTGGAGTTTACAGTTAAGTTAATTTCCAGTTGATAAACCTTTAGGTAACACCAGATTTTTGCATTGTTTGAGTAAGGTGATCATAGACCACAAGATAAGGCAACCACACACCTTTTCAAACAAATATGCTCAGCCAGATAGACTTAAGAAGATGCTAAACATTCCAGAAGCATCAAAGCATCTTTTTTTTTCCAGTAGAGTTCCTTCTAATGAAAGTAAGGGGTACTGCCAGCGGAATTTCTGTCAAGCAGGCAGAAGCTAATGATGGATGTAACCTACTTCTGGCTTTTTCCCCTTATCTCATATGAGAGTTCTAAAATTGCTACTTTTGCTTTGCTGTGTGTTTATGCTTTAGCTGTTTTGTCCCTGCTCTTCCTCTGCATTTGTCCAGACATTGGACCATTTTATAGTGGCTGAGAAGCTCAAACAACAGAAGCAGCCAACCTGCTTTCCCACAGTGAGTAATCACAGGCTTAACTTGGCTGAGAACTATATGCCACGTAGAAAAAAGAGACATAGACACTGATCATCCTTGTTCTGATCCTTTTCCCTTTGGTGGATTATGGTTGGTACTACTAGTTATGATATTCATAGATTCCCCATTGTTAATGAAGAGGTTGTCTTCTGATGATTTTATACAGAGGATTTCAGCGTGGTGATGGCTGTTGATGGGTTATCATTTGTCGCTGTTTATACTGGGAGCAGAGAGGTGCAGCAACACAAATTCAGCAAGAGCAGGCAAAAGAAGCAGTTTTATTAATTTCTAACCCCATTTTCTATCCCCTAGCCCCATAGGGTGATTGGTCAGTGATCACCCATCTCCTAGGGTGATTGGCTAAAGTCCTACAACATGTATTTCAAAATATTTTTCCAATGTACCATAAACAGAACTTAGCAAAACACCAGGTGTTGGTCCAGCTTACAAAAAACATCCTACTGTTTCTCAAAACACTGGTGAGAAAGGCAGGGTTCTCACCAAATATTGTGAGAACCTGAGCAAATCCCTCTGCTAGCAGCTTTGCAGCAGCCACAATCATTGAGAGATAGTAGATACAAACACCTTGGAGTGTATCTTCAAGCTTGCCTTCACTATAAACGTTCTACTGTCCAGCAAAGCTTTTCGACGCTAGTTCCAGGAAGCTCTCTCAGGTGATGTGGCTTTGCCCACATGTAAAGATAGGTTGGGGTATTTTACACATGCTGATTGAAAACCATCCTTGGGTCTAAAGAGGGTGGAGACTTGACAGCAGTTTAATAGACCAGCATATATGTTCTCTTCTGCAGGAGCTGACATCTGCCAGTAGTAACTGCAATCATTGGATTTCATTTTCCAAACTGTAACTACTATGCATATTTTTACCTTTGAGTGTTTCTACTCTGGAGTAAAGCAGGCACCATGTATATCAGGAGTATTCTCTCAGTGTCTTCAAACCAAAAGGAGATAGATTTTGGTGACACATCTTGGTTTCTGTATTTGCAAGCATGGTGAGTAGTGTGGCCTCTGTCAGTGTGTTTTTCAGTGCAGTTTTTTGTTCACAAGAATGATCCTGGCAATCGAAGGGCACCCTTACTGGTATATACTCAGCCTGTCTTCCTAGGCCTAGAGCTGCAGTAGCACTCATAGTAGGACCATATTGATTCACTGAATTTGTAGTGATGTAACAGACTGAAATTCAGCTTGAGGAAGAAGGGTATAGATTCTCAGCTCAGTAAAGAGAAGTTGAACTTACATGATTACTTTCCAAAACAGGTTCACTCACAGCATTAGATGCTTCCAACAAAGCTGTTTAGCACATTACTGGCAAAAGGTTGTGTGACCATGTTTTCCTTGGATTGTTCTGCTTTGCCAGTGTGGTTTGGAACACAAAGGCTATTGTTTAAAAAACCATGCAGGCTAATTTGCATTCCACTGCTGGGTTGTTACACAGGGTGTGGATAGAGAAAGCAAGCTTTGATTTATAAAAAATAACCCAAGACATTGTTTCCTTTCCCTTTTATCTTCCTTGTGCCTGGTTCTCTTTTAAGTTAATATTTCTTCTCCAGATTACGCTACAAGACACTGAGTCTCCTCTAGCACCCTTAGGCAGATGTAAGCACATTGACAGCCGTGTCTATAGAATAGAACAGAATTGTTTCAGTTGGAAGGGATCTACAAGAGTAATCTAGTCCAGCTGCCTGTGGATCATCTAGCAGAGCTATATAAAATTAAATAACGAGCTTAATTTACAGAATCAAGTCTAGAATGATGTCTGTGAACAATGACACCTGCAAGATACCTGTTCTGAAATTAGGAAGTAATTGCAGTATAAAAATCCATATCCAACCATACTGCTCTTGCTGGGACAGAATCATAGTCCTGCCATGGTCTGCAGGCATTAGCATAGAATCATAGAATAGTTTTGGTTGGAAGGAACCTTAAAGATCATCTCATTCCAACCCCCTGCCATGAGCAGGGACAACTCCCACTAGACCAGGTTGCTCAAGGCCCTATCCAACCTGGGCTTGAACACTTCCAAGGAGTGAGCATCCACAACTTCCCTGGGAAACATGTTCCTATGTCTCACCACCCTCACTCGAAAGAATTTCTTCCTAATACCTAGTCTAAATCTGCACTCATCCACCTTAAAGCCATTAGCCGTCAATCCTATCACTACAAGCCATTGCAAAAGTCCCTCCCCAGCTTTATTGTAGGTCCCCTTCGGGTACTGGAAGGCCTCTACAAGGCCTCCCCAGAGCCTTCCCTTCTCCAGGCTGAACAACCCCAACTCTCGCAGCCTGTCCCCATAGAGGAGGTGCTCCAGCCCTCTGATCACCTTCATGGGCCTCTTCTGGACCCACTCCAACAGTTCTATGTCCTTCTTGTGTTGGGGGCCCCAGAACTGGATTCAATACTCCAGATGCGGTCTCGCAAGTGTTGAGTAGAGGAGAAGAGTCACCTCCCTTGACCTGCTGGCCATGCTTCTTTTGATGCAGCTCAGGATACAGGTGGCTTTCTGGGCTGCAAGTGCACACTGCCGGCTCATGTTGAGTTTTTCATCAACTGACATCCCCAAGTCCTTCTCCTCAAGACTGTTCTCAAGCCATTCTCCACCCAGTCTGTACTTGTGCTTGGGATTGCCCTGACCCAGGTGCGGGACCTTGCACTTAGTCATGTACTTCATGAGGTTGGCATGGGCCCACCTCTCAAGCCTGTCAAGATCCCTCTGCATGGTATCCCTTCCCTTCAGCATGTCAACTGTACCACCCAACTTGGTGTTGTCAGCAGACTTGCTGAGGGTGCACTCATTTTCACTGTCTGTATCACCAACAAAGATGTGAAACAGCACTGGTCCCAAAACCAGCCTCTGAGGGACACCACTCATCACTGGTCTCCATTTGCACAATGAGTACGACTAACCGAGTGCGACCATCCGGCCAATTCCTTATCCAGCAAGTGGATCTGTCAAATCCATGTTTTTCCAATTTAGTGACCAGGATGTCATGCAGGACAGTGTTGAATGCTTTACAAAAGTCCAGGCAGATGACATCAGTTGCTCTTCCCTTACCCAGTGATGCTGTAACTATCAAAAAAGGCTACCAAATTCATCAGGCATGAAAACAATCAGGCACATGAAACAAGCTGCTATTGTAAGTAAGAAGCAAGTGATGAATGGTACCAAGAGTGGAGAAAAGAGTAAGGATTCTTTTTGCCTGGAATAGAGTCTGTGATGCTTGCTAAAGATGAAACTGTTGTACATCTTGTTTTGAGCTATGTTAAACCAGATTAAAATTAATGAGTGACAGATTAAGCATTTTCCAGGATATTCAGTAAGAAAAGGAAGCCAAAACAGCTGTTAAATGTTTGGGGTATTTTCCAAGAGCTGAAAGTGTTGAAGGAGACTGGAATGGTACTTGGAGAGACATTTTATTAACTGCTTTGCCCTTATTTTTACATCCTGCTTAATGTCTTACAGAAAATTGGATACGGTCCTGCTGTCCTCTTCTTTGAGGTCACAAATAATATGAATAACACAGATGAACGATTCAGGACTAATGGCCATTGCTTAAAATATCCTTCACTTTTAGATTTGTACCTCAGTAAATCAACATAACCGGTAAGAAATTCTTGGTGCTTATGAATGATCCTGCCAAGGCCCAGTGAGAATTACAAAATTGAAGAACAAATGAAAGAAACTTACCTGCTGTTAGGCCACAGCAACACCATTTCCTTGTCTGGTGAGCATTTCCTCAGTAATTATATCATGCGTTTGGAAGCCTATAATGTTCATACCTGACATCCCACTTTCATTTGTTTGATATCAGTTCTTCTTGGCTGGGATAACCCACTTGTGCACATGGTTCTGGGTTCTTTTCCTGAGTGAATCACTTAACCTCTCCATCTTTCTCTTTCCATCCACAAAATTGAGATAATAAGGCTAAATTATCACAGTCTATAGTTAAGACTCAATTAAGGTTTTTATGATTTCCGAGACTGTTGGATAAACACGCTGTAAAAATGTATTATTATTGTTAACAGAGCCTTTTGTACAACTGCACTCTAACGAGGCATTGCCATTACTCACTAGCATTAGTCCTAACATTTCATAAAAATTCCTAAGGACTCAATGAGATATGACTTTGTCTTAAGGGTTTCCATTTGCCCACTGACTCATTACACAGAATCACAGAATGACAGGGGCTGGAAGGGACCTCTGGAGATCAACTAGCCCAAACCCCCTGCCAAGGTAGGTTCACCTAGAGAAGATTGCACAGGATTGTGTCCAGGCAGGTTTTGAATGTCTCCAGAGATAGAGACACCACTATCTCTCTGGGGAGCATCTTCTAGTGCTCTGTCATCCTCGGAGTAAAGAAGTTCCTCCTCATGTTTAGACAAATTCCTACGTTCAAGTTTGTGTCCATTACCTCTTGTACTGTCACTGGGCACCACTGTAAGAAGACTGGTCACATCCTCCTGACACCCACCCTTTAAGTATGTATAAGCATTGGTAAGATATTATAAGATATTACCTCAGTCTTCTCTTCTCCAGACTAAAAAGACCTAACTCCATCAGCCTTTCCTGATAAGAGATGTCCTAGTCCTCTAATCATCTTTACAGCTCTTTGCTGTATCCTCTCCAGCAATTCCCTGTCATTCTTGAAACAAGGAGCCCAGAACTGGACACAGTACTCCAGACGTGGCCACCAGGGCAGAGTAAAGAGGTAGGAGAACCTCCCTCAACCTGCTGGACACACTCTTCTTCAAGCATCCCAGGATGCCATTGGCCTTGTTGGCCACAAGGGCTTGTTGCTGGCTCATGGTCATCCTGTTGTCCATCAGGACTCCAAGGTCTTTTTCCACAGAGCTACTTTCCAGCAGGTCAACCCCTAACCTGTACTGATACATTGGGTTATCCCTCCCTAACTGCAGGACACTATGCTTGCCCTTGTTGAATTTCATAGTTTCTCTCAGCTCAACTCTCCAGCCTGTCCAGATCTTGCTGAATGGCAGCACAGCCTTCTGGTGTGTCAGCCACTCCTCCCAGTTTTGTGTCATCAGCAAATGTGCTGAGGGTACCTTCTGTCCCTTCATCCAGGTCATTGATGAAATATGAAATAGGACTAGACCCAGTGCTGACCCCTGGGGAACATCACTTGTCATGGGCCTCCAACTAGACTCTGTGCCATTAATCACAACCCTCTGAGCTCTTTCATCCAGTTTTCAATCCCTCTCAGTGTCCATTCAACTAACCCACACATCCTAAGCTTGCCTATGAGGATGCTGTGGGAGACTGTGTCAAAAGCCTTGCTGAAGTCAAGGAAGACAACGTCCAATGTCCTCTCCTCCTGTATCCATCCAGTCATGCCCTCATAGAAGGCTATTTAGTGAGTCAGACACTGCTTCCCTTTGGTGAATCCACACTGGCTACACCTGATAACCCTCATTTCTTCCACATGCTTTGAGATGACACCCAGAACAAGCTGTTCCATCATCTTTCCAGGGATGGAGGTGAGGCTGACTGGCCTGTAGTTTCTTGAGTCTTCCTTCTTACTCTTTTTAAAGACTGGAGTGACGTTGGCTTTCCTCCAGTCCTCAGGCACCTCGCCTGTTCTCCAGAAGCTTTCAAAGATGATGGCCCAGCAATGAATTCTGTCACTCGCAGGTGCAGCCCATCAGGACCCATGGACCTGTGGATATCCAGTTTGCTTAACTGTTCTCTGCCTTGATTCTCCTCAACCAAGGGGAAGATCTTCCTTCCTCCAGACTTTCTCTGTCATCTCCAAAGCCTGGGACTCCCGAGGGCTGGCCTGAGCAGGAAAGGCCAAAGCGAAGAAGTCGGCAGAGCTTCCAGCGCCCTGGCATGTGAACGGCCGTGCCCCATGTGCCCAGGCTGGTGGCTCCCAGGTGATGTCCACCCGCTGCTCGTTCCCTCCCGAAGGGCTCTGTTGTGAGGGGAGCGGGTTGGAGTTGGCAGTGGTCACGGAGCGTGCCTGTTGGCACCTAAACGGCTCGTTCTGAGAAGAGCTGGCACTGCCGCCCGGCCTGGGCCACCGCAGCAGCCGCTGCCCACCCGCTGCCAGCCCTGGGCACAGCCCGGCCGAGCTCCCGGCTGCAGAAAGGCCTTGGCCGGGCCTTTTTGCCACCATTCTGACTGTTCTGGAGCTGGTCTCTCCGGCGAGCCGAGACATTTATTTCTTGCTTTAAGTAAATAAAGAAAAAGGATTTGTATTCCTGATTTTGATGTGTTTCAGAATCCAAGAGTAAAAGGGATAAATTCACAAAAATTGCTTGCTAAAATCTTAATTAAACTTAATTGTAATGAGTAAAGATGAATCACTGCACACCTTTTCAAATATTAAACCTGGTCTGGTATTTGATTCGATTCTGCATTTGCAAAGGCTGTGATCCCAGCTTACTTGATGTTTTTATTTTCCTATCTAACAACACTTACTTGCAGCTGGATTTCACTGCATTCGCTATCATAATCATTTTTACCAGAGCCTGCTGAAAGCAGGCTTTCATTTCTTTTAAATTAAGTCCTGGTTGAGATCTCCTTTGGCAAACCTGTAGTGTTTTCACAGGCCAACTCATACTCAGGCTTCGGTTTCAGCTTCTTTCATAGTAAACTTCATAGTAGTATGGTCATAACAAGGATATGAAAAGTGTTAAAGTTCAACTTCCTTTAAGTTCCAGTGTCACAAAAACACTTCATGCAGGAGTATCTGAGGCTTTCTTCTTTACTTTACAGTGCTAATGATTGCACTTTATTAGAAGGTGGAAGAGAGAGTTTTACATCTAATACCAGTCCTCTAACTCACTACATAGGTACGTTGTTAGTATTTTCTACATATTAAGTGCACTCAGTCTTTGCCTGTTGAATAGCTTAGTTTGCAGCTTTTTTCTTCACTGGCCATAAACCACAGGGTTAAAGCAACACCAGTGCAAACAACAAAACAACAAAGGCTGATAAATGTAAAACAGCCTTATCAGGGTGTCTTCCAACAGCTGTTATCAGAAATAGCAGAATATGCAAACTCATCTGCAGTCTATGAATAATCACAGGGTTTGGGGCCCTTTCATTTGAGCCAGCATGTTTCCCTTGTCTGTAGAAGCCGCAGTAGCTAATTGCAGTGATGATTATAAGAACTACAATTAAAACAATTGACAGCTGTTTTGGCAAAAGTATCTCTAAGCACAGCTGGCAAAGGAAGTTCTGTTTTGAATATATCTTCCAGCCTTTGTTTTATGCCTTCTATCAGTAGTAGGCATACAGCTTTAAGCTTTATTATAACCCAAACACAACTGGTGAGCTGGTGTTTCACCGAGTGCACCAGTGGTAAGCATTGCAGAGGCCAGCATATAGAGCAAAACACTGTTTAAGTGCCCAAGTAGAAGTTCTTGTACCATGTGCTCCTTGTACTCCAAAAATTAACTAGATTACAAATTGTGGGAGTTCTCACATCAAGTACTTGTGCTGCATAACATATGGCACCAAGGTCACTGAAGCGGGAAAAGCAGAGGAGGTGATGGCACAGGAGAAAACAGTGAACTTTTCTCCATGTAAAAGCACTGTCAAGCTATCTTTGGTATTAGCAATCTATCTGAAGTAATAAAAATGAAATCAATTCTGTAAGGGGTGGTTTTTTACTACATTTTCTATATGCAGTGACACTGACCGTTTTCCTTCTGCTGAACTACTGAACACGTTCATGATCTTTAAAGCCAGCTCCCAAATCCTGTAACACACACACAAAAAAACCCAAATCAAAGGTATCACAATTTGTTCAGTGAGCTCGATGCCATTTTTCCCCACAGCCACAATTAACAGCTATTCATAATAAGAACGTTACGCACACATTTTAGCCGATTTTACTGTAAACTTTACATGTGATATATTGGTTTTTCAAGGTTGAAATAATATCACACCAGAACTTGTAAAGTGTATCTTTAACCGCCTCCTTTCGATGGCTAGTTAGCAGAAAGATGATTACAGAGAGTAAGGAAATGAAAAGTAAGCTCATCATAAACAGCATGATTTTTGATAGCTAAAAATGGATTCCTTTGATGCTATTTCACAGCGTAAAGCAAGGAACAAACAAAGAGAGTATGCTGCAAATTGAGCCTTCCAGTTGGTCCTCAATTGGCAGATGGGTAGTGCAGGGAAAGAAACTTGCCATACAGTCACCCTAATGGCTAAAATATTTCAGATTCCAAAACCATGACTCCAGAATCCTTCATGAGGACTATGTTTACTAGAAAAATAGCTGATAGTATCTATCTGGTGCTTAGTGTGACAATCTGCTCTGAATGCTCGTTTTCAAATATCTAAATAGATAACAGTTCTGAACAGTACTTAAGATAAAATTTTAATCACCTGGATATGAGTTTTCTTTTTAAGATAAATTGGCTTTGCTGATACTTGCTAGCAATTGGCTTTACGTACCAACTTAAAAAAAACCCAAACCACACATATAAAAAAACCTGTTACATGCACAAAGTCTTTGAAATTATTCTGTTGCAAGCATCAGCCCTCCACTGAAGTTTAGCTGTCTCAGGGTTTTTGTGTTTCTGATATTTTAATGCCTCCCCAAGCTGTAATATTTTCTTCATCTCATTTAAATGTAGAATCTTTTAAATGCAGTCTTAAATGCTGGGTTTCCTTGCGATAACTTGCAATTTATTTTGTGCTTGATTTTCAGGCACCTTTAATAGATACTCCCTGCATTTAAACAAAGTACACATTACTGTGAGGACTGCATTTAATACTGAATTACTTGAGAAGACAGAATTTAAACAGAGACAAGCACTTAGACAAAAAAAAGGTATTTCAGAGGCAAGGAGGATGCAGTAAGTGATGTGAGGAGTCTCTGCTTTTTCCTGTGTGACCATCAGTTAAGAAAGTATAAACACTGGTACAACATATAGTTTGGCTTGACAAAACTGCAAAGCTAGATTTTACATAATTCACCTATAGTTATCTTCTGAATACAGACAGCATATGGATGGGGCACAGGCAGCATCTCCTCACTGAGTCTGCATGGTTCAAGAAAGCAGCATAGAGTCTCCACAGATACAGGTAGCCTCTCAGCACAAAGAGCTAAGCATGCTTTGAAATACTCTACACACGCTGCAAGAATTTGGGGAAAAGCACAGTATAGGTTTATTCTGATGGATATTTCAGAGCCACACATTGCAAGTGTACTTCCTTTTCACAAAAAAAGACAAACATTAACTATTTTTCTTTTCTTTAAGCAAAAGGGCAAGCAGGGGCCAGCAGCGACAGCTTCCATCACAGGAGGCAGAGTCGCCTCTTCCTGTCAACACTAATGCATCACTTCAGTGTTATGGCTCCAAAGCTTCAAACTGCTCCACACAGGCCAGCTTCTGTTTCCTCTGGGGCTCAGGGCAGTCACACAGCTCCAGTTCAACACTGTCAATACCCATGGCTGGAGCTATTATAAAAACCCACTGCATCGTCACAAATCAGCCTTCCAGTATAATCTCTTTAGCAAGTAGAGCATCTAGGTACTTCAGCCATAAATATTTATAGGCATATATGCAGTAGGCACTTTATCTTCCATTTATTGTATAAATTCATTGAAAGCGTGCACCAAATAAGCAGAAGACTGCTATTGGTTTTGCTAGAATATGCAAAATGGACATATTAAATTAAAGCACTGTCTCCTGTGGTTGCCAGAGGCCCTAGGAAGTCAACTTTTTATGTGCAGAAGTAATTAATGCTTTGCTTAGTCCATCAGTCCAACATTTCCCGTGTATGGACAAAAGGAAACTATAGCTTATGGGTTCTGTCTGCAGTTTAGATCTGTGTACTGATTTAGCTCAGTCACGTCCTGGTTTGAGTTAAAGCACCAGTGAGTTGGAGCATCTGCCCTTTGCCTGGTGGCTGCCCTTACCCCTTGCCAACCAGCACACTGGGAAATAGCAGTTTATGCATCCTTCACAGCTTCTGTGCTGGAGCTGTGGGACTCCTTTGTTCAAGTCTCTGCCCACGACACACTCAAGCACGGTTCACACGCAGCGTGGGCAGCAGCTCCGTGCTGCCTGCACTGTTCGTAGTTTGTCATTTAACAGGAACCTTGGGTCTGTGCTTTGATGTAAGGTGGCTAATAGGAGGCAGTCTGCAATATCAGATGGATTTTAACAGGAAATGATCAATATCAAAGTGTCTTACTGCAGTGAATCTTCAGTGAGCAATGCAGGCAGGCAGCATCGTCGTATTAGAGCAAAACTTTCACCTATCCTCATACTACCTGTCTGATTGGGAATGACTACAGCACTTTCAACTGTATTTTGCATATATGTATCACAGTTTAGGGTCAGGGCACCCCTTTAGACCTATAGCAGATGTCTGCTAACCCCCCTCCCTCCCCACAGGGGAAGAGAAAAGGAATAACAGAGAGAGACTTAGTGATTAGAAAAGCAAATCAGAACAGCTTTACTGAAAATTGTAATAATATTAAAAATGGAATATATACAAATATATACAAAGCCAGTATCAAACCTAACCCACCCCTGTGGCAATTACGTCACTTCACCACTGATGCTGTGGAGCAGACACTGGGAAAGGCCCAGGCTGGGCCCAGCAGCAGAGGGGAACTGTGTTCAGGAGTTGGATTCTGGTACTGGATTCAGGAACACACAGATGGGGATTGAAGGCAGAACAGACACAGAGTCCTCCCTGGATGCTGGCCAAGGAAGAAACAGGAACAGGACCTAAGACAAGCAGAGCAAAGAGGGGTAAGACCCTCCTGATCCCTCAGCTTCATACTGAATATGATGTATATGGGATGGAAACCCTTGCTGGTCAGTTTGGGGCCATCTGTCCTGGCTGCTCTTCCCTGCAGGTGCAGCCTTTTACCTTCTGCACCCCCAATGCGTACACAAGATCAGCAGTGGCCTTGGTCTGCACACCAGCCCTTGGCACTGACTCTGAACGTGGGCTGTTCTCACTGCCAGGAGCAGACACTGCCTGGGAAAACCCACTGCTGGCTTCAGACAGGGCAGGGAGTTAGAAGAACCAGAGACTTTGTCTTCACATATCGGAGCTTCCTCGGGATTTTCACTGGAAATGTGAGAGTTGAGTCACTAGGTTGGAAACAAGAATTTTGTTTTTATCTGCCACAGAGGCGATCGCTGGTTATTGCTCTGATTTAGAGTAGATGGGCTTCCACCTGAGTGTGACTACATCAGCTTAATAGCAATTATATCTGTGTAAGAAACACTGAAAAAAGCCCCACAGGTTTTACTTGTCTGGCTGAAGAAAAATGATTTCTGAGATGCCAAAGTTTTAAGCCATCTTTAAGCTATCCTCATTTGGTAGGCTATTCAACTACCAAAGTAACCAAGAGCAGCATTGGCTTCATCCTGGCAGACCCTAAGAGACAGATGATTCTAATTTAGCCGTTCCTCTAACATTTCATGGGCTTAACCACAACAATTCCAGGGCTTCATATAAGGTCTAGATTGCATAGCACTCAATGCCACACTAATAACTGTCCAGGATATTTGAGGAATCTTTTTTTTGTTGATATTTGTATTTTTCTAGGATTTTTTCCATGGCCCTCTGCCACAGTATCATGGTGTAACTTCTGTTGTCAGCTACACACCACACAGCCACTCACCCACCACTTCCTCCGCCCCACACCCTCTCCTGTCAGACGGAAAGGAGAATTGGAAGGAAGAATAAAAGAAAGACCCCAGGGGCTGAGATAAGGACAGTTTAATAAAACAGCAAAAAGAGGGAAGAAAACAACAGTCTAGTGATAGTACTAATTAAATCATATTCAAAGCAAGTAATAGAAACCAGGAAGGCTCTACCTGTGCCTGAGATGCCAACTTTCCCTGCTCCAGCCGCACTGAAGCTACACAGTGAAACAAGTTGGAAACAGGTGGCCCCACACTGGCACAGCCCTCTTCTTATATAGGGTACGACTTGGCATGGTACTGAATGTCCCATTGGCTGCTTCTGCTGCTTATCCCAACTGCAGCCCCTCCCAGCTGCTTGGGCCAGCAGCTCTTTGTGATAATGAACCCTAATTGAACCCAGGACATATAGTTGAAGGAGTTTCCTAGTATAGAAGTCTTCATCTTGCAGATTTTCCAATGTTACAAAAACTTAAAAAAAACTATTAACACTGAACTTGATAGGAAATGGAACCTTTTTGTGCATCAGCAATACTTGTATGTGAAGCTAAAGCTTAATTTTAAAAGCATCACAGATTTCATTTGGAGATTTAAGTTAGGCTATCTATTAAAGCAAAGCTTTTCCCTTTCAGGACTTACGCAAAATCGTAAACCCATGATATATGTTAGTTGTGTTATTTCAGTTACTATTAATAAGCTTTACACTGATACCACACTGATAAATAAATCAGAAAAGATTTAAAGAAAATTAAAATCAGATTACTACTCTAACCTGTCCTATGCTATCTGTTGTAATTGCAATGTCAGTTAACTTTAAAACTCCATACTGGTTTTGACTAAACATATTTGCAACTTTTTATAACCTGAATAACTGAAAATCTGAAAGTGATGGTTGGTCGCTGTGGAAATAAAAAGATTTAGAATACTTATATATTTATCTGCTGAAGTGGTAATGGAAATCAAAACGAATCCACTCCCAGCAGAAGGAAATGCCACCCTCTCAAGATGGGCAGGCCAATCTGACGTTCAGGACCTAGTATTCACTAATTACTCAGCCAATATCATGGTGAAACATCAGTGATGCTGCTGTGTGACGTGAGAAGGAGCTGCCCTTCCAGCAGTGGTGGTGGCTGTGACTGTACTGACTCTGCACTGTCTGCTGACGGTGCAGAGGGGATTTCACCTACGTAAAACCCAGGCAGCTAGAAGAGTGTCCCACCTTCCAACCACTTTGTGCTCAAGAATACAAAGGGTCTCCTTACTCTCACAGCTCCGTCATATCTGACAGCCCCATACGGATGTTTTAGGCAATGTGGGGTGTTTTAAAAGGCACTGAAAGCCTTTATTTAGAAAACTGAATTTAATCCCAAATAGCATGGTATGATCACCTCTGATTCTGGCCTAATTCTAATTGTAATCCAAATATGGGACAGATTTCAAGCAAGAAAAAATGTGGGTTACAGTGTGAGATGCAAGGAAGACATCACCTGTGAAGAGGTCATGCTGATGTTCAGATAAGGTATTTCTAAACTGTTTGTAAAGTCATAAAGCTGACTGAATCTAATTATATTCTGGAAAAAAAACCCCATCTACATTTGCAGTACAGTTGTAGGCTTTTCTGCCACCTATGGGATATAGTAACAATGCACCAGCAGGAACAATGTCCTGTCACAACACAGGACTGAGACAACCACCATGCTATGAAAGGACAATCATAGAATCATGGTTTAGGTTGGAAGGAACCTTAAAGATCATCTTGTTCCAACGCCCCCTGCCACAGGCAGGGACACTTACCACTAGATCAGGTTGCTCAAACCCTCATCCAACCTGGCCTTGAACTCTTCCAAGGAGGGGGCATCCACACCCATGGATATCAAAAGATAAGGGCAGAGAGGATGGCAGAGGGTATTGTCCAACTGAAGATGATCAGGATGCTGATACTACAAGCTGTTCTCTCCAGGCTGACAGTGAGCAAAGGCTGCAAAACTGGTAAGGAGAATTGCAACAACACAAAGCCTTCTTTCAGCTAACATCCTCCAGGAAGCTGCTACCAGCAGTAAATTAGCAATGAGAAGCAACAATGTGCAAGGTGGATGGGTTTGTGCTGAGGCAGTGAGCAAGAGGCCTTTTCATAGCTGAACGCGTCTGGGGTGGGCTGTAACCCAGGTTTGCTACATGTGAACTCAGGAAGTGCAATTTACACCTCCTTGTGCCAGAAACAGAATGAGTCAGATCCTTAGAGCTTCAATTTTAGTTTTGCTTCTGCCTCCTCATTGTTCTGACTAATAAGCTGTTACGCTAGCCGCTAAGCGTGGTGGAAACCAGCTGCATGGCCTCTAGGCTAGAGCACAGCCCGGCTGGCAGCGGTGGCAAAGCTCAGAACCACCCACATATTTCAGTGGAACAGCTGCAGGCAGCTCCAGATAACTGTGAGCAAAGGAATTAACTGCATGTAGGAAACACGTACATCGGGGTACATTTAACGCTACACAGCACTGCTATCGGAGCATCAGAAGTCATTGGCATCTCAGGTTTCGGGTGTCAAATTTGAAATGTCCTCAAGGGGCCAGAAATTCGGAAGAAACTAAACAGATGGACATAGACTTCTAAAATATTAAAAACCTAATCACCCCACCAAACAAGAGACTCAAAATAGGCAGCAATTTGAAATGCAAATCTAGGTCTCTAAACATAACGGGGAGGGAAAAAAAATGGGAAAATTATTCTGTATAATTTACTCCCCAGATGTGCACATTGCAGGATTAGTGTTGTGTTAACTTATAGTGGAGTTGGTCCTGTGTAATAGGTGTTGCCCATCGAGGACAGAAATGTTTGAACACCAGTTAAGAAGGATTCTACAAACAGATAGATGGGCTAAAATATGACCTTATGTGGAAGGAAGCCTCAAAGTTCATGGCAACATTAAAGAGACCCCTTTTCAACCACCACTAGGGACCACCAGAGACCACCGAAGCCCCCCAGGGAATCCCCTGGGAGATCCAGGCTGTGCATCTAGGATAATTAGTTCTCAGAAACAGAATGAATATGTATCATCTTTCCAGAAAAACTAATGCCTATGTATGGAAAGGGGGGAGGTAAGCTTGGACGGGTGCCAGGTATGGGATGCACGATAAATGTGCATCCAGCGCCTAATAAAGAAATGCCTACTTTCTAATGCTAAATTGAGCTTTAAAGAGTTCATTTACCAGGGTTTTGGTAACACAGGCAATAATGAAACCTATGTCTTACATGAAACTTTCTATATAAAGACTTACTGGCAATTTTCACAGTCAGTGTGCTTATTTACAGAATCCAGGCTTCTTTCAAATCTATTCCATTGTTTACCATAAACAAAGTATTTCAGAAAACATTTTTCTTCCCCTGTGCTCTCCCACTAAAACCGTGACTTGGCAATCGGATGACGAGTGTTCTCTCTTCTGATCTTGTGTACGTTAGAACCTTGGTCTGAGAAATGAAAACTGTCTGGAGCTCTCTGGCAGAATCAGGCCGAGGGACTTGATGCTAAGTCTGCAAAAGGTAATGAAGGTTTGTGGCTGGCTATTGACAGAGTAAGGTTGTATTTGGTTCTGTCAAACTGCTGTAGCTACAGAAGCTGTGGAAAACGAAGACCTCATCACTAGCTAGTCCACGATTACACTTTTTTTTTCACAAAAAATGAGGACAAGGTCACTGATGAGACCCAGAAGCTTCTCCACCTCCTGAGAAGAACTGCAGGGAGAGAGACCAGGGTCATTTAACTTCGACACAAAAGTCAGAGGTCTATTTTCTATACTATATTCTGTACTCTCAGAATACTGCAGCTGGCAGCAAGAAACCTTCCTTTCTAACAGATGTTGTCCTAAAAATGGATTCTTTACCTGGTGTGCAAATTCCAATCCACACAGAGAGGAGATAGATAGCAAGTTTATTAGAAGCCTGTGCGGGATCGGGTGCTAGCAGGCTAATGCCAAGAAAACTGCACACCATAGTGACAGGGCAGAGAATATTTATACTCTGAAAGTTGAGATTAAGTTACATTAAATCTATTGTCCCCGATTGGCCTTGGGGCTAAAACTGATAAGGACGTTTTGTCTTAGAGGTTTGATTAAACAAGGATTTGCTGTAACTGACTTCATGCCCCCTTAAGCAACGTCCTCCAGGGGGGGACTCCTCCTCTTCTTGTCCCTGTGATATCTTGTTAATCGATGCATTAACCTGCATGGTTAATGATGTGTTCTGTCTACCAGCCCAGCAATTATCACCCAACCACAATCTAAGTCCCTTTAACAATGTCAGGTGGATTTCAAGAACCCATGTATAGTTTTCTTCACCTGCTGTGAACACCAGGGATTCTAAGGTTTACTGCTTGTGATTTGTAACCTCCTTAGAGGCCTGGGATTATCAGCCTTTTTGGGTCAAAGAGTCATCAAAATGGAGTCAGAGGACAAGCTCCTTATTTCCAGTCCTCTCAGCAGTCTGCTCAGAGTGCATCTCCTGGCTTCTCTGTGTTGCAAATGGCATTGTCTGTGAACCTGTATAATGTTTATACAGAGCACTATGAGTTGTGCATACTGAAGATACTCAGCAGGCATTAACAACTGTTAATTAGTGCAACAAGCTTTTATAAAATTCCAAGGATGTAGACTAATTATTTGTTGAACAATAAACTCCCTTTTTTGATAATGGCCTTACTTAAATAACCTATAAAAACAAGTAAATAGGCAACAACATAAATAAATTAATATAGAAATTATAGACGGATTTTGGTTAAAAGAATAGTTTATCCTTAGCAAATAATTCAGCATTTTCAGAAAACATAACATGTCTGATCTTAGTGATGTTGGAAGGATAGAGTTAAAAACTTTTAGGCTGAATAAGCATGTAATGAACTGGTCTGAAGCCAGGATAATAAGAAAGGAAGGCCCTTAAAACTAAAGGACAGGATGACCTCGAAGATTAAAATAATCAGAAACAAGACACAATAATGAAGAGCAGTATCTAAAGACACTAAAATTCTGTCAACTTCTGTAGCTAGTGCCTCGTTATGGCTTCTTTATATAAAGCAGAGACAGATTTGGAGAAATCATAGAATCATTATGGTTGGAAAGGACCTCCAGGGTCATCAAGTCCAACCTTTGTCCTAGCATTTCTCTAACCATAGAGAACTACACCATATCCTCAAGCTCCACATCTAATCGTTCTTTAAACCCCTCCAGGGATGGTGACTCCACCACCTCCCTGGGCAGCCTGTTCCAGTGCCTAACCACCCTCTCAGTGAAGAATTTCCTCCTGATATCTAATCTAAACCTCCCCTGACGCAACTTGAGTCCATTTCCCCTCGTCCTATCATTACTAATTTGAGAGAAGAGACCAACACCGGCCTCTCTACAACCTCCTTTTAGGTTTAAAGATTAAAACATTGAGGTGTCCCCTTGTTGTGAGGGGCCTCAGGCAAGGACGTAATTTTTGCAAGTATGACTGGATGTGATATGGGGCCTCAGCCAAGAATGCACCTAAGGATATAAACCTCAGCAGTGTGGCTGCTTCATCCTGGAGGAGTGCAGATAAACCAGCAAGAACCAGCTGAAGTCAAGATAAGGAACTTGACAACTCTACGGACAAAGCAACGAGCCAGGATAAAGCCTGTATGTGGAAGAAAGACTCAGAGCACATGGAAAAGACACCAAGAGACACCCCTTTCAATGGGGACTGCCGGAGACCCCCCTATGGAGGCCCTCCAGAGACAGGCTGCAGACATAATGACTATACATATAGAATAATTAGCCTCAGGAAACCAAATGAATATATATGAACATCTCAAGAAGTTTAAGAAGTACCAGGCTATATGGGCTTTGACCAGTACAACATAAGGTATGCACATCAAGTGAATGATCCCCCACGCATATACTGCTGCTTTGGTATTAAGAGGTTTATTTTCAGTGCTAACCCATGGTGGTCTTCGTAGTGAAAAACACACCTCTAGGAGGAGAAATTAAATGTCAATGCAGGAACACCTTCGCATAATAAATTAGGTAATAGCATAATGAAGTAGGTAACTGATGGAGCATGTGTACAAAGAGTTATGTGATGTAAAATCATATAACCAATCATATGTGATTTCTTTATTTTTTGCACTGTAGATAAACTGCTGCTGTTTGAGCTAACAGGGTTTTGATTTACCACCTAGCACCCATTCCTGCAGAACCAAAACAAAGCGAGTAGCTCAATTCTGTGTCTCAACTGGCTTTGCATACCACTTAAAGGCCCCTGTAGTTTTTTGGACTACACTAGTGTGACCTGCTGTCATTCTGCTGGTTTCATTGGTCTTACTCCTGGTTCACACACAACTGAAGGGTTTGGTATGCCATGCAAGTGATGTGCCTTACTGAGCTGCTGTTTCTATTCTTGACAAAATAAGGAATTAATAAAAATCAGAATTTGTGTATGCCAAATTCCAGCTTCTACAAAGCTAAGCCTGAAGCTGTGAAGGTAAAACACCCTGCAGCACCAGCCTCCCTGCTCAGGCCCTGTGCCAGTTGCTGCCAGGTGCAGTATTGCCCCACTGGTCCAGGCTGGGCTGGGCTGGCTGTGCCAACAGCCCCCACCAGTGTGCTGAGCTGGTGGCCAGTGTGCTGAGCTGCTGGCCACCTTGCCTTCTCCTTTGTGAGACGTTGTCCTGGTTTGAGTGAGAACAGAACTAATTCTGATCAGTGATTTTACTTTTCAGCTCAGTTCTTCTAACTCCCTGCCCTGTCTGAAGCCAGCAGTGGGTTTTCCCAGGCAGTGTCTGCTCCTGGCAGTGAGAACAGCCCATGTTCAGAGTCAGTGCCAAGGGCTGGTGTGCAGACCAAGGTCACTGCTGGATCTCGTGTATCACACTGGGATGCAGAAAGTCAAAGGCTGCACCTGCAGGGAGAGGCGGCCAGGACAGGTGACCCCAAACTGACCAACACCGCACAAACTGAGCTGCTAATAGTCTCCCAGCTTCCAAGGCCTGGCATGCATTTACACCAGCTTATCTCAGTCAGGAGGGAAGTGCAGAGCTGCTGTGGCAGACAGAACAGCACTGTGTCTTACATCCATCCCTCTGTCAGGTCTCTTCACTCTAAAGAAGATTTTTCAAGCACAGGTGATCAGAAGGTGATATCCTCTCTTAGTGCACTGTTTCACCTCACTCTTTAAGTTTCTGTGCTACTTATGGCAATTACAACTCGAATGACTCGTACCACAGTCCTTGAAGTCACTCCCCCATACAAGAGAATAAAAGTTTTTCCTCCTTGCTAAGAGATCAGCTTTCTGCTGGTACTAAAGTGAGATGGTGGCAACTCGGAACTCTCACCCAACACCATGTTAAGTAGCTTTTTTACCCTGTAGTGACTTGGTAAGAACAAAAAATGCACAAACTCAAATTAATTTGAACTAAAACGGTCATAGTATCACACTCAGTGAGCTGCAGGTGGAGAAAGCACCTTTCCCTGGAAGCCAAAGACTGAAGTTACCTACATGCTCTTCCTGTTCCCAATTCCCTTGGACTGACAGCGTCTCCACCTACCTGTGTGAAGTTTTGCTTGGCAACAATGAAGGGAAAGAAAAACACTAACAGATAAAGTGAAGAAATAAAACCACAAAGTAGAAAAATATGCTAAAAAGAAGCTCAGCAGCAGAACACGAAAGCAAACTTTCCCCTGAAAACAGTAAGAGGAATCTAGCCAAGAAACAATGGTCTTGTTATATGTTGGAAACCAGAAGCGGAGTAATTATAGGCACATCTTGTTTAATCAGTAGTACATAAGAAGTATTTTCTACTACCCTAATTATGGACTTAGTCCTGTAAATCATTACTTACATAAGCAGTTTGCACTTGCAACTTGGCAGATGTTTATGCTGCTCTTAAAAAATTTATTAGGAGACTGAAAGAAAACAGGAGATTGTAACATCTAATTTTGCAGAAGAGATGGATAGACATTGCATCTGACTCTTGTGGCAGTCTCCTCTTCTCTTAGGCTGAAAGCATTTGGATTGAAATAAAAAGTTTCTCATTTAGGCACATGCTTTTTAAACCGAGTAGAAATCTGGCAAACTCAAACGTGCGAGCTGTGCCCGCGTTCAACACTAAGCACTCTGTATTTTACTTTTGAGATTATCAGTTATTTTTAATCCGAACTGCGGGGCCATTGTTGTTAGTGTAAGATGTGTGCAGATATCTGGGAATATTTGCACACACAAATATTTTCCAATTCACACCATTAAGGATCACTTTGAAATTGGTGTGCTTGGAGAAAAAAATGTTAATATGAAAGTATTTCTATTACACTGCTAGTCCTGTAACATTTATTTTATACATTAAACAGAGATTATGATGTATTCTTGCTCCGAAAAGCTGTCACACTCCGCTACTATTATTTGGTGGTTGACACGTGAAAAAAAGGACAGAAAACGATTTTATTATCCTCCACTAGAGGGGGGGAGAGCATCTTTTGTTGCTAGGCAGATTCTGAAAATGATTTCATTATATGTCATCTAAAGAAATAATAAGGAAAGGAAAGGAAAGGAAAGGAAAGGAAAGGAAAGGAAAGGAAA
>JANVCC010000030.1:19534682-19637480 GCA_025345505.1 Todiramphus chloris collaris
AGAGAAGAGAAGAGAAGAGAAGAGAAGAGAAGAGAAGAGAAGAGAAGAGAAGAGAAGAGAAGAGGAGAAAACCTCAAAGAAGCAACCAAAACCAGTTTAGCCATTGTATAACCAAATACGAAGTAATTGCTAAAATATTAATGCCCTGCAATGTAAAATTTCATTTCTGCTAAGTTACTTTCTATGATCGTTAGGCCTGCACGATGAACACAGATAATTGAATTTCCTATGAAGGCTCAACCATGGCTCATTTGGGTTTTTTCAACTTCCATTTACCACGCTCTGGTGATTTCTTTAGACATGCATGTTTACATGTTTATAAAAAACCCAAAAATAAATGGCAAAAGTGCCAGGAACGGTAATTTAAAAATCAGTTACTAATTAAACAGCGAAACTAAATAACTGGTATTGTACTTTCCATTCTGTATGGAAGGGGAAGCATTCTTACAGGTACTGCATGGTTTTCACTGCTTGCTTACAAATCAGAGCATGATTTCTTCCACCCAGCACGTCACCCTCTAGCTCAAGAGCTCCGAGAATTCTTACCTCCCCCAAAAGAACTTGACAGCAACTGTTCAGAATTTGAGGATGTTTCCTTTTTCATATAAAGCCCCTCATGATCTGGACCAGACCATGGTATCTACACAAATCATCTATCACGTTTACTCCTGTGGACTCTTGCTCCTGTTGGTTTGCTGTTTGTCACATGCTAAGACAACAAGTGACAGTGATCTGTGTGCTGCACACAGCAGGTGGGAACTGCTCATAAAAGCATGAGCCACTCGGTCTATCTTTAGAGACTGCTGAAAAAGACTTGAGTTTCAGGAAAGTGGGCAGAGGATGCCCAGGACTACGATGGATGGCATATCATCAAAGGCTGCAATGTTGACATCGCTTAGAGCTCACGGGAGAAAGGCACTGCAGAAAGGTTAAGAAGACACGTTGTTGGAGGGGTTCGTGTGTAGACATTGTGATACTGATTTCAGAGGAAGCCCTCTACTGCTCGAGAATGAAAACATCACAAGGAAATACAAGCCAAGCCTTAATACAGATGTTTGGGTTTCATTTTGAAGTTTACAAAATGCTCAGAAATTAAAGAAGCATAAAATACATTTCTATTCTGCACTCCTGTTTATATTTATTTGAATTTTCTAAGGAACTTAAGGCAGATTAATAAAGATTGAAAAAATGATGGTCCAAGGATTGCATTCCTTTGCTCTATGTCTCTTTAGGGAAAACTGGCCATCGAAAATATGAATGCTACACAGACAGAGATTGAAAAAATCCCAAACAAGGGTCACAAGAACAATTACTAAGAAGGAAGGAATGACTCTATCTTGGACACATAACATCAGCTTTTGTATAAATAGTTCTGACTGAACTTTGACAGCAATCTCTGCTGCAGGACCTCTGCAGATCAGGCACACTTTGGCCCTCCACAGCAGCCAGCACAGCTCTGGAGACTGCAACAGCACTCTAGGAAGAGTGAGAACACCCTGGCAGCTTCCTGCAACCTGGAAATGTCTGGTTCAAGTACTAATGGAGATGACCTTGTGAGATTTGACCCACTAATTTCACCATGCAGTTTAGCTGTGAACTAAGGTACCTACTGCAACTTGGCCAAAATATTTACAGCTCTCGTTCCAGTGGAGGACAGTGTATTTCTCTCCTCCTGTCTCTAATCATTGTTTACTTGCTCTGTTCTCATGAATCATAATATTATTGCAGTTCCTGTGTTTAAAAATACCTTTTCTGAAAAGATATTGCTTTGAGATTTTATACACATCAAGTCATTAAAATTTTGATGTTAATACTTCATAAAAGCTATATTTCATGAACTGTTTAACAAAAAAATGCAATAGTTTGGCACTAGTGCTGTAGAGACTACAAAGAGGAACAGGAAAGAAAAATGACCCACTTCAAATCCATCTCAGATGAACTCAAAGTTTCCAAGCACAAGTACTGCTTTATATAATATTTTCAAAATGTTTACAGATCAGGAGATTCTTTTGACCTAAGTGCCTGTCAAGATAAGCATAAAGCAAATTACACAACAAGCCTGGCAATATATTGAAAACACCCTGCCTAATCTGCAGTAAAACCTGATTTATTGATTTACACAAGGCATAGGCAAAACTTTTACTTCATACCCTCTGGAGTAAAATATTTCTGGAGTGAAACTGTAGAAAGCTACTGCAGATGGATTAATACTGTGATCTGAATGCCACAGATTGAAAGACCAAACCCTACTACCACTGAAATCAACACTTTAATTTCTATTAACTTGTTGAGTGCTAATTTGACCTTACTGGAATTTGCAGTGAATTTGGTACATTTGCAGCAGGTGCCACCCCTGACCAAGCCTTACACTTCTCACTGAACGGTCTGGGATTTCTTACACACGTTTGACACAGAGGAGGAAGTGACTGCAGTGCAACTGTGGGTGATATCAGAGGGGCCCTGATTTCTTTTTCCTAGTACTGCACTTCTGATGTTTAACCAATTGCAACCACACCCTTATGCTCACACCTTTTAAACCAGAAAAACAAGCTATCTCCATGTGCAAAACACATCAGTGTTACAATAGCACTTGTGACTAACAGGCTTTTTTTTCTTGGACAGTTTCTTCTCGATCTGCAACTTGGATTGCTAATGGTCAAGGCTGAAATTAAAGAACGTTGAAAAAAAAGGACTGTTTTGTCACAACTTCCTTTGCTTTGTGAGCAAGTGTCATTTCACATGTACTGAGACTTTCTGAAGCAGGGAAATAACTATAAGGAGTTGCAGAACATCTATTTTCCCATTCACTTGTCTATTACCTGGAGACCCAGGTTTGTTGCTGCTGCTGCTGCCACAGCTGAAGGACTTAGAAGTATGTGGATGGCAGCAGTTTGGTTCAGAAGCAGAAGCCCCTATACCATGCCAGCACTCTAGGCTTCTTCTCCAGCTCAGTGTCCTCTTCTCCCTCACTTTCCCCCTTCATTCCTACCACTCTTCTTGTGGCAGGAAGAATCTGGGTCCAACCGCTCGTGTGGAATAGCAATATTCAGTTTTGCTGGGGGCACCTCTGGGGGAATATCTAATGTGAATCTTGACAAGGCACTGATGAAACAGCCACCCCACTCCTGGGGCAGGGTTGTTAACTTCTTCAGCATCCCCATCTGATGAGGACCATACTTTTGTCCTTTTAATACCCTCCAGGAAATCACATCTCTCACAGGATACACATAGTAGTTTTTTGGACATGGTTTCCCTGAAGGATCTAAGAAAATTGGACCAGACCTCCTGGTCCCTCCCATATCTGTAGATATCTGATGCTGTAATGCATTAGCTCTTGGAGAGGAAAGAAAGAGAAAAGGCAAGTAGTTGTTGTCCAAGTGAAAATCTTCATGTCAGCAATAATAAAAATGTTGCTTTTTCTCCTATTTTTGAATTCTATTCCAAAGGTCTATTCTCAGTCTTGGGTGAACTTGAAGACAGTAAGTTAGTTCATTCTTTCTCATTTGAGTAAGACTCTGCAGAAATCATGAGCAGAGGTGGGGGAATTGCTGAAAATGTTCATACCTGCTTGGGGTATTCTTTGAGGATGCTGTTTTGTGGTAAATCCACCAAAGATACCAAGGATTCTCTTCGAAAAGGCAGTGGGACAAACAAGTAAATATACATTATTTGTTTGGCAGTCTGGAGCTGCCAAAATGAAAAGGCACCGTAAGCTTTTAGGGTGTCATAAGAAAGATGTACTACTGTGCAATCTCTATGACAAATTAACATATTGTTTGGCTTGTTTTCTTCCTTTTTTTTTTTAACCCAGGACCAATGCAACATGCCTTTCCAAATGCACAGAATTCTTCAGTAACCCAAAGAGGTTGCTGAAAGAAAGAGGAGGAGAGATCTTTAAATACCATAATTTATCTTTATTTTTCACAGTAACTGTGTAGTAAGAATTGTCCAGGCTATTTGGTGATACTCTGCACTGGTTAAAGTTCATGGATTGCACAAAACTGGGAGCAAGATGTTTTTTCTGTTCTGTATCCTGATGCTGCAGCAACTAAGCTGTTATTTCAAATCTTTATTTCCTTATCAATCATTGCAGTGCTACCATTTCATGGGAAGCAGGGTGGCGACTCAGTGAGAGCTTTAGAGGGGAAAGTAATCAGCCCTGCAGCAACAGTACAGGAAAAGAGCTGAGAAGCTAAATCAGAACTTTCTGTTCTCACCAACATACATTTTCAGAGGGCTGAACAGTTGGTAGGCTCTCCAGAACAGCTTCCATCTGGTGCAATGGGGATTAAGCAAGTGGTGAAAGTACACGGTGAGGGAAAAGTTGAGGAGTATGCTCTGGATGGAGGAACTGCTAGATGGGTTGAAGCTGGATGGATTGCTGGATTTGAAGAGTAGTAATCAATGGGTTGATGTTTAGTTGGTGGCAAGCACAAGCAGAACACTCTGGAATCAATACTGGGGCCAGTATTGTTCATGACCTTCACTGTAACTTGGATGATGACACAGGATGCACCTGCAGCAGATTTTCAGACAATGCTAACTTAGAAGGGGTGGTTCTCAAGCCAGACAGTGGAGCTTCAGTTGAGAGGACTTTGAGAAGCTTAAGAATTGGGTCAACAGAAACTTCATGAAGTTTAACAATGAGTGCAAAATTGTGCATGTGGGGTTGAATAGTGCATGGCACCAGTGCAGGCCTGAGCAGCAACTAGGTGAAAAGTATATGCCTGTTCAGGGGGCACTACGTTGAGCATAAGCTAACAGGATGTTTTCATTTTGAATAAAGTCAACCATAGACTGCATTACATAAGAAAGGGAGCGTGGACAGCAGATAAATAGAAATTATTATCCCTCCTTATTCAGTGCTAGTGAGTCCACACCTGGGAAAATGTGTCCTGTTTTGAGTTCCCCAGTTCAAGAAGAATGTCAAGAAACAGGAGAGGGGCATGCAGAGGGCTGATGAGGTGGTAAGTGGCCTACAGCATTATGACTTGTGAAAAGATGTTGAAGAACTTGGGTTTGCTTAGCCTGGTGAAGAAGAAAATAAAGGGAGATCTGATTACAATATAAAACTACTTCACACAATCACAGATACACAGAATTGCTATGGTTGGAAAAGACCTTTAAGATTGTCAAGTCCAACTGTTATCTAGCTGTGCCACAACTACACCATATCCATGAGCACCATATCTAGATGGCTTTTAAATACATCCAGGGATGGTGATTCAACCAATTCCCTGGGCAGCCTGTTCATCTTTGATAACCCTTTTAGTATAGAAGTTTTTCCTGATGTCCAACCTAAATCTCCCCTGGCACAACTTGGTGCCATTTCCTCTTGTCCTATCAGTTGTGACTTGTGAGAAGAGACCAACACCCACCTCTCTGCAACCTCCTTTCAAGTAGCTGTAGAGAGCAATAAGGTCTCCCCTCAGCCTCCTTTTCTTCAGAGTGAACAACTCCCTCAGCTGCTCCTCATAAAACTTATTCTCAAGACTGTTCACCAGCTTTGTGAAGGAGAAGGAGTGTGGCAAAGACCACAGGGTTCAACTCTTCTCAATAGCAGTGAATGGTAAAACAATGAGCAAAGGCCACAAACTGAGTCACCAGAGTTGTGATGGTGCATGTGATTGTGCACGGGTAGTTCTGCACAGAGACACACTGCCCAGAAAAGGTTGCCGAGTCTCTACCCTTGATGTCTTTCAAGAGCAGGTTATGTAAAGCCATGGCTGACCTGAAATACCGAAGGTCACAGTCCTGTTTCCAGTGGAAGGCTGGACTGAGTGGGTCCTCAGAGATCCCTTCCAACCACCACTTTTATGACTGTAAAAATCCAAGCCACCATAGTGGCCCCCAGATAGTAAACAAAATTATTACCAATTTCCCCTACTTCTGCCTTCCTCCCTCTCTCCCTCTGTTACTTTCTCCCTTGAAGTTATATTATGACATATAATTATCATCATATTTAAGGGACTAGTAAAAAGTCTTTCCTTTTCAGTTGCGGTAGCTCTGCTTGCCTGTCGCGGGGGTGGGAAAACATATAAAGACACTTCCCCTTGTTACTTGTTACACAGCCCTAGTGGAGGCTCTACTTGCCACAAAAAGGAGTGGAATGCACTTCACTTCAGGCAAAAGTAGCACTATAATTTATTAAGCAAGAATAATGGTTTAGCTAATTAGCAAAATATAGCAAAGACTCAACTAAGTTAAGCAAGATTTGATTGGTGGCAAGGTCACTGTATTACTTATGACAAGGCAATTAATCAAAAATAAGTGAATGTAACTAAAAAAAAAAGCACGATTATCTTAAGAGTAAATTTGTGTGCAACTAATGAAGCAATATGATTATAATATTTGTACTAATGAACCTATAAACAACAGAATGATTTTTGGCTGAGGGTAGTGATCTTTTTATGGGGATTGCGAATGGGGCAGAAGGAAGGGGACAAGGGCAGCCCTCCCATCTGGTCATGAGATTCAGGACAGACCCACTTTGCCTCCCAACTCCTTTGGGGAATAAAGATTTACCCCTAGTCCCAGTTGTGGTTGACAGTTTATATCGAAGGACATGGGGAAAGGATCAGATACGAGGTGTTGGAGTTTGTGTAGTGCTTAGAGTAACGCCGTACCTTAAAGTAAACGACAGCAGCAATTCATTAGCACTGATATATTAATACTAAATCAGAATAAACACTTGCTTATGATAAATGAAATTACTTCTGTAAGATCTAAAAGGGCAATCACACACCCACAGAGCTATATATATGTATATATACACGTATGAAGGTTAACCTGTGAATAAGACGGGACGATTCCATGGATTGAAAATTCAATTTGTCAGCCCGTGATTTCCAGGATTTTTGTAAAAAAAAGCCCCGTAGATCAGGAATACTTACATATTCCTCCAGTGGTCTGTAGGGGATGGGTGGTATCTCTCCCTTCGTTGGTCTGGGCAGTGGGACGGTGTATCCTGAGAGCCGTCCCAGCTCAGGGGGGAGATGTCAGACTCAGGCCCACCGGGATCCCCGAGAGTTCCGACGGGTCATGCTTGGGATCAGTATTTATAGGCTCGTAAGATGATTGACTCTGGGCAAAACTAGGCTGGGAATTTTGCACTGTGACCAACAGGCTGGCAGGGGTAGCGTGGTCCCACCATAGCCCCCACCGTAGCCCCCTCTACTCGGAGCATTCGGGAGCGATGGATGTGGCTGTGGGAGGCCCAGTCGCTCACTCGGATGTGGCTGTGGGAGGCCCAGTCGCTCTCCCTCACTGACTCACTCCTTAGGCCTTAATCACGAGAGATTGTTTAGGTTCCAGGCATCTCGCAAGGCCGACGTACAACAGAAATCAAACCCGTTTTGGTTTCAGGAGGCCGTGCCGCAGGACGAAGCGCACTGGGAAGCGGGGCCTACCGAGTTCCCCAGGCCTCAGCAGGGCCTGGCGCAGAGGCAGGGCCGGCTGCGCTGCAGCCCCCGCGGGGCCTCTCGCCGCAGGGCTGGGGACTGGCACTGCACGGAGACACGCGGGGCAGGGGCGGCTGTGCCACCGCGCTGCCACCCAGCCATTCCATACACGCATCGGTTCTAAGGAACCAGGGTGTGCCAGGCTTTCTTTACTTCTAATTTTACTCATCAGGCACCGTATGCATCTTGGCTAAAACAACTGCAGGCTTGTTCTTATACCGTATAGTTGTCGTTCCTTAAAATAGGTGTTTTTTCCTTCACTGAACATCACGTGTACCTTTGCTGCTAGACCCGCGCGATTTAATGGTGAAAATTCAAGCAGATCCACACACACTCATCCTCTCGAGGCACAACATAAATCCAAGATTTCAGTCCAAGACCACAATGACACATGAACCAAAACAGCTGAGGCAGCATGACACAGCTAAGAGAATTCTCCATCAGATCAACCTGTGAAAACTTCAGAGACTTTCTGTTAGCACGAGGATTTAAGCATGAAAGTGGCATCTCAAGTACTACAGGGAACACAGTTTAACTGTCAAACAAACATTTTCATGACCAGTCATCCCACAGTCCCAGTAAATCAGTTGCTATGGTAAGTTTAATCATGTCCGCATGTTAGCTGATTCTCAAATCAAAACGTATGTGTCTCAGATCTGGGTAATAACACTAGCCAATAAGCAGCAAATTTCAACTAGTCCCTAAAATTAAACCTTTTAAGAAACCAGATTCCAGCAAAAAAACAAAAAAGACAAAGTTAAAAGCTGGGGTAGCAATGCTCATAACACTGTTGGACAAGGTGTTGTAAAAACCAAAGTATTTGGGGAGCAGATATGCTGAGTACATTAGCAATATCAGAATCCTTCAGAATGGGAAACCTCGCTGTGTTTACAAAGGAGAAGGGGATGAAGGCAATCACCAGTCCCTGGTGCTTATCCTGGAAAAGCATTATCTTTTTAAGTCTACAATACAAAGTAGTATAAAATTTATGTAAAGACTGAAGCCATATCAAAAGCCCATAGTCTGACACACACTGGAACCAAAAAACAGATAAAAGTGTTTCATATTGCTGGCTTGTATCAGAAATAGTGTGGCCAGCAGGACCAGGGCAGTGATTGTCCTCTGTACTCAGCACTGCTGAGGCTGCACCTCGAATACTGGGTTCACTTTTGGGCCCCTCACTACAAGAAGGATGTTGAGATGCTGGAGCGGGTCCAAAGAAGGGCAGTGAAGTTGATGAAGGGTCTGGAGAACAAGTCTTACGAGGAGTGGCTGAGGGAACTGGGATTGTTTAGACTGGAAAAAAGGAGGCTGGGGGGAGACTTTATCACCCTCTACAATCTCCCTGAAAGGAGGTTGAATCACAGCGGAGGGTCAGTCTGTGCTCCCAAGTAAGAAGCAATAGGACAAGAGGAAATGGCCTCAAGTTATGCCAGGGGAGGCTTAGACTGGATATTAGGAAAAACTTCTTCACTGAAAGGGTTGTTAAATCCCAGAACAGGCTGCCCAGGGAGGTGGTGGAATCACCATCCTTGGAGGTGTTTAAGAGACATGTAGATGAGATGCTGAGCTACATGGTGTAGTGGTAGAATTGGCAATGTTAGATTAATGGTTGGACTTGATGATCTTTAAGTTCTTTTCCAACCGTAACGATTCTATGATTCTATATTGATACATTTGATGGACTAAATATCTAATGGAACAAAGCATTAAACTTTTATGAAAGTAATAGATCAGATTTGCACGTGTCAATGGCACATATGTATGGTCAAAAGAAAAAAGTAGAACAAAAACATATGAAGAGCCCCAAACATGTGTTTTTAAAACTCCCAGATTATCTTTTAACAGATTCTGAACTGTGTTATGCACACAGACAGAACATATGACACAAAATATTCTTGTTGGTTTCTCCTCCTTCCCCCTTCTCTCAAACTATTTCTTCCATCTTCTTGAACAGTTGTTATTTATGCAACTTGGTCTGTGATGATAGCTTTGCACAGTGGCACACAACCACTTTAGCCTGAGTAAACTCACTGCAAACAGTCAAAGCAACGTATTGCTGAATGTATACCTCATTAACGTCAAAAAGATAAACTAAGGTCCAGATACTGCTTTGAAAATGTAGGATTATATTCCTGCAACTCTCTTCTTCTCCTAAGGGAGGAATATTTTTGAAGCTTATTTATTGCACAAGTAAGGTACTGTACAATGAAGCTTTCAAGCTTCATTCTTAGGGTGGTTTGGCTACAAAAATTCAACCAGCCTCTCTGATGCAAACACAATCCAACACCCACTAAAATCTTAATACTGGCTGCTTTTATTGTATTACACCCTCCAACTCCTCAGATATAAATTTCCAGCGATAACCTGTGCAGCAATAAACTTCCTTCAGCCACAAGAGTGTGCATGTGAGAGGACTGCAAACCTCCTCCGCCAAACCAGAATTAGCCGGTATCGCACGAATGAAAGAACGTGAAGATTCCAAATCGCAGGGAATGGAGACAAGGCGCTGCAGAAAACGAGCTGCCTGGGGGGCAAGAGGCCCAAGACCGCTGCCAGACTCCTGCTAGGAAATAACCCCCGGGGCGGCGAGCAGGGGCGAGGCGGAGCTGGTGCGGACGGCGGAGCGGAGCGGGGGGCAGGTGCACCCCGCAGCCTTCTCGCCGCTGCGGAGCGCGGAGCAGCGCCGGGGGTTCGTTCGGCTGCCCGCCGGGGCTCGGCGCCGGGGGTTCGGCTGAGACGGCGGCGCTCGGCGCGGTGAGTACCCCGGGAGCAGCCGCGGGCCGCCGCGTGGCACCGGCCGCGCACACGGGGACGCGCAGCAGCCGCGGCACCTGCGGCAGAGCCGGGCTGGCCCTGCTCGCCCCAGGGCAGCGGGAGGAGGAGGAGGAGACGGCGGCGGCGGCGGTCCCGCTGTGCTGCGGTGGGCTGGCAGAGCCTCCCCGCCGCAGCGGGGTAACCAGCGGTCACGCTTTGTGCTCTGGAGAGCGGGCGGCGCCTGCCGCTGCACCGCCCGGCCCCGCCGCACCCTCCGCCCGGCCCCGCTGTATCGCCCTCCCGGCCCCGCTGTATCGCCCTCCCGGCCCCGCCGCACCGCAGCCCCCGCGGGCCGGGGAGGCGGCCGCGCCCGAGGCTGGGGCCCGGCTCTTGCGTGGCGGGCTCCGCGAGAAGGATCTGCACCGTGGCAGCCCGAGGCTCGGGGGTGACAGCCCTCCCCGCCTCAGCGGTGTTTTGCATAGAGGAGCTTAACTTGAATGCCGGGGAAGGCGTGACATGTAAAGCTCCCAACTTTATTATTTTGGGAGGGGGGAGGTCGTTCCCCCGCCTTCTCGCTGCTCCTGTAACAGTCTGTAACCATTCACGTGGA
This sequence comes from Todiramphus chloris collaris, assembly GCA_025345505.1. Lineage (NCBI taxonomy): Eukaryota > Metazoa > Chordata > Aves > Coraciiformes > Alcedinidae > Todiramphus > Todiramphus chloris. Next base: position 19,545,510 of record JANVCC010000030.1, read on the forward strand.
GGTACAACGCCTGATGCAAGCTGCCCCGGGCAGCAACGGGCGGAAAATGTTCCCTACGTGAGCCTATCCCGCCTTCCCTGGGGACGTGGGGCCGCTCCCGGGTCCCCTGAGGCAGGACAGCAGGGACGGGGCTCCGGGAGGGCTTCGAAGAGCCTGGGGAACAGCCCCCAGGGCAGCAACCGGAGCCTGCAAATGGAACTGCTGCCGACTGCATGCAAACTTCAGACCTTGGCAATTAGTTTACTGGTTTAAGCATATCATTTCCCTGATTTTCTCTTCCTTGCTGGGCATACGCGGTTAGGGACTCTGGCTCCGAGCTGCAGAAGTGGCCGGTATCCACAGCTCCAGTGAAGGCATTGGCACCTGAAGTACTCGGTGAGTTAGCAAGCTGAAGTTAAGACTGTCAAAACTTAACGACACCGAAAATCAACTCTTTTTAACAATGTGGGTTGTTTGGTTTTTTTTCTGTATGTCCTCAAAAGAGAAATAATTACACATGTGGCACGTTTACTGGGAATACTGTGAAGCAAAACTCGTCACCGTTTATAATGCATTTATGAGCTAGCCATTGGAAGTGCATTTAAAGCATGACTTTATACTTTTTTAAGACAGAGGCAGTCAGGTACCAGAAGAGGTTAGCCAAATATATGTAAATTATTCATAATACGGACTTTTTATTTTAAGATCAGATGTTTCTTGCTAATGCAATTCAGCTACAAGCTAGTGAGCCATAGCTTCAGTGACGGCACCGGGGACTCGGGTGTTTTGCTGCTAACTTTGGTCTTATTACAGCACCTGCATTTGGCTCATGAGTCAGATTTTCAGAAAACCCAGCGTCTTTGAGGGCATTGACATCTGGGCCAGGTTTCTAAGAGCTCTGTATACTGTGTGTGCGTACAATATAAAAATCTCTTCTGAAAAAAGAAATCTCATCCTTCTCCAGCTGATCAAACAATCAAGAGTCTCCCGCCTTTAAATGTAAATGCAATCCCTTCGGGACCGGCAGTTCAAACACTGTTACCGTGAGTGGGTCTTCACTACCTTGTTTGTTGGGGAAAGAAGGGTGGCTTCACAAATCAGCTGCTATTGTGTTCATTGCAGTTTCTCTAGGATTTCACAATTGCAAAGAGCCCTTGGGGCTTCTCTGCCTTCCCCAGTACGGTGTTCTTGGCAGTGCTGTGGTGTGGGAAAAAGGCTGTGGGCAGGTAAGTGCAATTCTCCTGGGTGTGATAGGCCACACAAGGTGATGAATCAGTAACGTGGAGAGGATCCAGACATCCAGTCCTTCCTTCATCTAGAGCCCGAGAGTTTGTGCAGTTCTTGGAAATGATCTTTCCCTTCTTTTGAATGTATTCATTCTGAACTTGGGACATTAGTGGAAAGTTAATAGTATAAAAGTAATAATATGCAAGAATCCAGCTCAAAGGGAGCCTTCAGGACCTCTAGAAAGACCTCTAAGCATAATCTCCCTTCTCTCTGCCACTTGATTTGGAAAAGAGAAGCCAGTAAGACATTTCAGTATGTGTTTCTACTTGCATCCAGGTGTGGACTCATCAACTGATCCCAACGTAGCCACTCATGTGGTAAGTTAAATGTGCACAGTTCTTGTTCTTCACTCTGTCACCAATATCTTCCATGGCCAAACTGGGGCTATTCCATAAAGAGTATCCACCCGGGGAAAGTTTGATACCAGGAGTACAGACATATTTTAGCTCCAATTCACTGTGTGGGGCCAATCAGTGTGCTCTTGGAGGAGCTCACGTGTTCGAGCTGCCCTTAGTTATACATAATTACATGGACTGCAAGTAAAGGATATGTGGCGCTGAACTACAAAGGTAACTTACCTAGCAGCCAGCCTGGAGAGGTTATGTATATTGGCAGCTTTTCACTCTTGTCTGTGAAAGAAACGGTAGCTTTGACCAGTCAGCTCTGACTCTATCAGCATATAAGTAGGAAATACTGAAAGGCCTTATCTGTATGTTTATCTAGCAGTAAGAAAAAAAGTAAGTAAAATAGTTTGTAACTAATTTGAAAAGCAAAATATTCTCATGCCTTTAAAGACAACAGCCCCATTTTTCAGTTAGTACAGAATCAGAGTTACTCTACTCAGTGCCAGTTTTCGGTAGTGAGGAGCTAGCTCTGACATTCCTCCTGAGGGTTCACAGAATACATAAGGAGATTTTTAAAAGAATTTTTCATAACTTCCTTCTCTCCTTTGACTGTTGTGAAGCTGATGGCTCTTTTTATTTCTCCAGAGAAGAACAGAGGACAAAAATTTACCATCTCTGGTAATTTGTATCATTAAATTTCTAGTCTCCATGGAAACCTATGTGGTGCTCCACAGTTCAGTAACATTTCAATGCACTGCAGCAGAATCAGATGGAGGGAAGATGGGGTTCTGCACCTTGCCTGTCAATAAATTAAAAAATATTTTGAAGTTATTTTCACATTATGTTGCAGTCTTCATTTAGAGCAACAATGGAAGAAATCAAACTAATCTAATTAAGCTATTATGCTCTTATCTTACATACATTTAACTCTGTCACTCAGTTTGATTCTAACAGGCACTGACATTAATTTGGAAGAATTCTTTGGTTTGAGTAGGATTATTAATACAGTGGTAACTGAAATCATGATAGCAAACTGTTTGTCAGGTTGACTCTAATAAAAAGCTTGCCAGAGAGGTAGTCACAATCCCCCTGTAATTTAAGTACGCAAAGCATTTTGAAAATCAAGAACCTTAAATCTTTTATCTTTCTCTGTCTTCACTCTTGTCCTTCCACTACTAAGAAATACATCTCAAAACTGTTTTCTTCTGAAAAGATATGTTAACATCATCTACTGCTTCTTCAAGATTTCCTTTTTTTTTATTCCAAGATTTATCAACGTGAACACAACACATAATCTTTCTGGGACAGCAGAAGGTGACACAGAGAAAGAACATACCAAGAGAGACAAGTCTTTTTTTTGTGGCCGCAGACAACCCCATGAAGAGTGAGTGCTCTCAACCACCTACAAGTAATGTATATAGCAAAGAAAATAATGCAGCCTACTGTCAACCTTGAATTAATCCTGCATAGTCAGCTGTGACAATAAGGTACAGAAATAAATACATGAATTAGAGAATTTTCTAAGCATTTTACATTTGAGCAATGAAAACCTAGTATTCACTTTACAACTACACTAAACCACAGTGGTGAAACACAGTAGTGATTTCTGCTAGTCACTATAACCACACTACAGAACCTGACCATTCTGTATGTCATCTAAATGCATTTACTGCATTTGTTTCAGAATACCGTGAAGAAAATGTATGCTAGTCGAGAGGATGTTGGATATGATTTTGGAGATGACTCAAAAGGTGGAAGTAAGCCAGTTAAGCTTAATCCAAACATCGACGGAGGATGGGCTTGGATGGTTGTACTCTCCTCTTTCCTTGTGCACATACTTATCATGGGGTCCCAGATGGCTCTTGGAATACTTAACATGGAATGGCTTGAAGAGTTTAATCAAAGTCGTGGCTTAACAGCATGGGTTAGCTCCCTCAGCATGGGCATTACTCTTATTGTAGGTATGTTCCAGTGCAATTCATTTCAAAACTACGTAGATTTTTAGAATATATTTGTCACTCATGCCTCGAGTATTTTCTTACAGTTGTGCATTTTATTAGCAGAGCTACCCAGCTTCTCCTGTGTCACCTTTTTGAAGTCACAAGGACAGATTTTACAAGTTAGATGGAGAAAGGGAACAGGGAAGATGATAGAGAAGACAATTACTCTAGGAGACAGCATGAGCAGGAAAGGATGCCTATGACTTCAAGGTCTCACCAGAATGAAGAAAACAGATCTGTGAAGCTTGTGGTCCTTCCCATACTCTAGCTGGGAGGAGAAAATGTTGAATTTCAACTGTTTATATTTCAGTTTGGCAGCTGAACTAAAATTTATTCTTTAAGTTGGATCAATGCAAAATAAAATCTGGAGGGGTATATTTGTGTATGTATGTATATATACACACCTGTCCCCCTAAGTTCAGTTTGAAAATGTGTTTACGGCTGCCTAAAATATTCCACTGTAAACAAAATAGAATATTACTTGCAAAAAAAGCCTGAACTCACACAGCATTAGTATCGAAACAATGGTTTTGGTTTTTTCCTCTGTTTAAACTGTCCCCTCTTCATGTGGCAACTTTGATTTTAGGTCCTGTGGGTATTTGCTAAATATTTGTTTGTTTGGCTTAATTTTTCCTTCCATGATTTTAAACAGTAATAGGGAAAATAAACTGAATTGCACGAGTAGCCTGGTGTTTAATATTCTGTTTCAAACATTGAGAATCATCATGTGAAATATTATTAAAGGGTGTAGGGAATGAAATGATTAATGTAACATTTAAAAATGTTTTTTAACAGGTCCTTTCATTGGTTTATTCATTAGCATGTGTGGATGCCGCAAGACAGCTATAATTGGAGGAATATTGAATGCCCTTGGTTGGATACTGAGTGCCTATGCCTCAAATGTGCACTACCTCTTCCTTACGTTTGGAGTGACAGCTGGTAAGAGCTGTAGTAAAGTTTGAACGTTCTTCCAATTGTTTTTGATTGCTTTGAGATTGTCTGGGTGAGTAAAGAGGGAAGTTGGACTGTGAAGTTTTTCAGCCTTTGTTGGAATAAACGCTCCTTCTCCAATCTAGCTGTAGCTAGATGTGCTAAAGCTGCATGCAGCTATGTTATCAGCTATTTAGGAAAACTTTTAAGCCTCAAACACTCTTGGAAACATTTTTTTTGCATAGACCTCTTCCAGTCCAAACATCCTCTATCAGGAATTTGCTGTGAGGAAAACAGGGTAAAACACCTTCAGTGTTGTTTTTGCACAACTCTCAAGACTTTCTGCTTGAAATAGGTACCATTAATACCCCTGATTTTAACAAGTGAGGGATGTTCTACAAAATTAGAGATCTGCCTTTTAAGAATACGCCTGTGCAGCTACTCTGTGGCCTCCCTGGACTTCCCTGGAGTGCCTAAAGGGAAGCCTGGAAGTCACCCAAGGTCCCACCCTGTGTCGACTCCTGAGGTGCATCTCACAGTCACTGTGGCTCCACAGTTACAAGGCACAGATGAAAACTCAGTCTGGATCTTCATTGCTGGTGAACTTAGGCAAAAGCACATCTTGTGCCCACTGGGCAATTTCTGGTCGCTGATACAACCAGATGGAAGTGTTACACAAACCCTATTTTGAGATATCTGCATTTGTATGTTTGGCTCCACATGGACTGTCTCTGTTTTATTGTGGGATGTTTGAGACTTTCCAGCTGAACTGAGGTGAAAGTTTTATCTTCCACGTGTTTCAGTTTTTCCAGCAGTAAACCAGCAGTTTGTTATTCTCACTGCAATAAGTATTGCAAATTCTGGAAAATACTACAAGACAGAAATGAGAGCTCACATGAGAACTGAGTATTTCTCCTCGGTTTTACTATTACGCTCACACAAACAGGAATGAAACTGTTTAATTTTGTTGGCAAAATGTCCAGATTGATTTTGTATTTTATTTTCCTAGGCGTTGGAAGTGGCATGGTTTATCTGCCTGCAGTGGTCATGGTAGGGCAGTATTTTCAGAAGAGGCGAGCGCTTGCACAAGGTCTCAGTACCACAGGAACAGGGTTTGGAGCTTTCCTGATGACTGCCTTGCTGAAGTACCTCTGTGCTGATTTTGGGTGGAGGAATGCCATGTTCATCCAGGGTGCCATCTCCCTGAACCTTTGTGTCTGTGGGGCACTTATGAGACCGCTCTCTCCCAAAGACGTTGTCAGTGAAAAGCACGTTCCGAGAAGTGATGGTAAAGATAATCAGGCAAAAGCTCTGTCCCATTCAGCAGAGTCCATAAAATCTAATGGCGTTCTCAGTGAAGAACTGGAGAAAAAAGGAGCAGCAACAAACGAAGAAGCGCTTGGCAGCGTTCAGCACGTGGAGCTCGGAGGTAAATCTAGAAGTGGAAGGAATATGTACGGACTGCGCGTTCTTAAGACAGTGAGCCAACTGACGGTGGCGGTCAGGAAGGGCTTTGCAATGTGGTACTCCAGCTACTTCGGAGCTGCATCGCTGTTTACCAATAGAGTATTTGTGGCCTTCATAATTTGGGCTTTGTTTGCCTATAGCAGCTTTGTCATTCCCTTTATTCATCTTCCAGAAATAGTCAAGCAGTACAACTTATCTGCTCAGAACAATATATTTCCTTTGACATCCATTATAGCCATTGTTCATATTTTTGGTAAAGTGATCCTTGGAATCATCTCTGATCTCCCATGCATCAGCACGTGGAATGTCTTCCTCATGGCCAACTTTACCCTGGTCACCTGCATTCTTACTTTGCCACTAATGCAAACGTACATTAGCCTGACTGTGGTTTGTGCTCTGATAGGATTTTCTAGTGGTTATTTTTCTCTCATGCCCGTTGTGACTGAAGATTTAGTTGGAACTAAACACCTTGCAAATGCCTATGGCATCATCATTTGTGCCAACGGAATATCTGCATTGTTCGGACCGCCCTTTGCAGGTAAAAAGTTCAAACTGCTAACCAACAGATGTTTGTATAATAACTGTTTGACCTGTTGAGTTATTAAGATTTCTTATGTTATGAGCATGAATAGTTAACAAAATCACAGCTGCTCCAGAATGGATATCCAGCTTTACATTGTAAGGATTTACAGATAACATCCACTGGGTACCAGTTTACTCTTCACGTATTACAAATTACAATCCTTGCAAATAGCCTCAAATCTGTTACAATCTCTGATTTCAATTCTACATTTCCTTAAAATATTGTCATACACTTTTTAAGATGAGAAAAGTTTAATTTATTTTTATGTATTTTATATAGTATATGCACTGTATATACTCATGCCTCTGTCTAGATGAAAAAAAATGAATAGTTTTCAGGGTAGGCAGCTGTTAGTACCAGAGTATTACCCCCAGGAACTGTAAAGTGTGTTTGGGTGTCCCCACCCTAAACCACCTATGGGTGTGTTAATTAACCTATCTTTGCCCTCCTCCAGCCAGAAATAGGTACTTTGGAGACTGTACTGTTTATAATCTCTTTCCCACCATCCCCAGCAGAAGGTTGATGTGTACATATGTTATCCTTACAGGTACTGTAGGGCTGCTGTTCATTCTGAATGTTCTCATAGAAAGAGGCAGGGAGGTACAGAGGAGATGTAAGTACCAAGTGGCAGTTCTACAGGCAGGCTACAGCTGTCTTTTGGAGATACAAATCTGAAGAAAGCAGCAAGAAACCTTGAATGGCTGTGGTCAGCCAGGGATGGTACTAGGCTGTGTTGAAGCCATTAGCAGCATAAGAAACCCAGAAGAACAAGAACCCTCTCACCTTCTCTCCCCACCACTGAGTGAGCCAACACAATTTAGAAGCTAGCTCATTCAGTGCCCCTTGAAAAAACAGCAGTGTTTTGCTCTATCATTTATTCTTTCAGCACCTCTCAGCCTGTGCTGAACTTGTCTTTGTTATTTGATCATTATGAATGAAGCATATAGGATGCAATTAGCTGATGTAAAAAAAGCGTCTGATCCTGAGGTTATATTGCAATACAACCAGCACGGCATGGGGCAATGTTACTATTTTGGGTTCTCAAACCTTTCTGAAATAACTTTAAAGCATTTTTGCAAAGGAATTACGATTGGAACGAGAGCCATTGCAGTACTGAGATGGTATCTCTTGAAAAGCCTTGTATTGGTATGCGAGTCTGAGAAAGCTGTTGGGAATGTGTTTTCTTGCACAAGGCACAGCATTTGAACTAGCCTGCAGTACCGGGCATTTTACAAAGACAACAGCAAGCTGGAAGAACTAATGACTTTGGGATTCCAAAAAGTCCATTTTAAAGTCAGACCTGTAATGACTTGTTTGAAAAATGTACAGTTTTAGAGAAGCTCGCTTGGCTTCTTGGGATTGCACATAGCTAGAGTTCTATTTTACGACTTCCACGCTACTTAAATAAGGGGCTAGATTTTGCACTGGTTTTGGGTTACAAATGAGATTTTGTTAATACATTTCTGTTTGTAGCATCTGGAGGAGAAGACAATCACCACCTTTTTTTTTTGTTTCCACAAAACTCCTGTGGGTTTGACTGAGATGTCATGAGAGAAATGTGCAGTATTCTTTGTGTTTTCCCGTGCCATGTACCTTGTCAAGCTTTTTAACAAACATGTTTTGTCTTTGTTTTGCAGGTTGGATCTATGACATCACACATAAATATGATTTTTCCTTTTACATATCTGGCTTGCTATACATGGTGGGAATAATATTTTTACTTATACAACCTTGTATTCAAAAGCAACAACCAAGGGAAAAATCCACAGAAGAAGCACAAGTATAGAACAAATCCCACAAGTTTTTTACGTACTTTGTTGGTTTCCATCTTCTATGGTATGATAGTATGAAGCTGGTTTTCTTATGAAACCAACCCCACTCAGCTGTACTTAAGTGAAAAACAAATGCTCCAAAATGCTAATAAATTACTACAAGCACACTTTAAAAACGAGTTAAGGTCTTTTACTTTAGAACTGAAAAATACAGCAATTAAAAACATCCTGCTATTTTTTTTTTAAATTGGAACAATGCCAGGAGCCTTTACCTTTGCTTCCCTTTTCACCAGGACCGATTGGTGGAACTCCATTTACTGCCATGCAGTTACTCCTGATTTACACTAGTCCTGCAAGAGAATTTCATGAGGATATGAATGATTTATAAACACCCCTTTCTACTATGTATGCTGTCTGATAAAAGATTAGTTACTAAGTATATGAAAATGACTGTATTTCTTACCTGGCTAGTCAAGGACTGTTGAAATGCTACTACAATAGTTCAGTTAATTCAGTGTATTAAAATTACTATTTCTGTGATGCAAAACTGAAGGAAAGTTCTTATATTTGTTGAAATGACCCTCCTAGGATTTTTTATTTTATTTTTTTTAAAGGATCAACTGCATAATAAAGTAGCCATTTACTATTTTATTTGCATATAACTTTAATGAATAGTATGTTGTTCACTTGCGATATGTGAAACATATCTTTCTATAGAAGTCCCTGTTGAGCCACATGATGGGAATAAACTTACATTACCCAAAATTTCCCTTTCAGTTCATTTACTAATTAAGTTCATTTTTTTAAGCTTAAAAATGGAGATTCTCCTGCAAAATGATTGTTCTCATTTCTCATAACAGAAGGGACAGGTACATGGTTGATCAAGGGGAAGGGAAGGTGAGCTGACAAAATCAAGTTAGAAGTAGGATTTTAAATTAATATTCACCCAGTCCCTATGGGCTAGCATGGGTTCTCGTTTCCTAACCTGAGACTGCCCAAATCTGTTATGAAAAATAATAAGAAAACATGAATCGGTGGTAAAATGACAGAAAGTGGGAAAAGAGGGTCTGTTGTTCGGTAGCTCTGCTCAGATACTCTGGTTCTTAAAATCATCTGTCTAGAGTAGAATTGCATTTTATAGTGTTTTATTACACAGAACAGAAATTTTATGAATACAGTCTTTGTGCTTATCATGAATTTGTACTTGTCATTGTCCAGAAAGGACATAGTAACAAAGAGGGAAGAATATACTTAAGTTTTCCTTCTATCTAAAGATCTACAGTCACCAGATGCTTCGATAATATTGCTAGAGTTGTAGAACAAAATCTTCTTAACCTAAATCAGCAAATGTCTTTAAAGAATTAAAACGCTGCTTTATAGAGAAACAGAATGATAAAAGCAAACTGTATCAATTGATAAAATTTCAGTTAAATACTTCACATATTAAGAAATTGTAAACCTAATACAGTCTTCAAATATTACACCATTATATCCAAATGCTGCAATCACTGTAATACTCTGGTCTTAAGTCTACCGAATGGCAAACAATATATTAATCAACTGATACTTTCAGAGTAATAATATCTGGCCTCTTAATTACTGAAGTTGCTTGTTGGAGCAAGTCAGTCATGTCAGTAAGAACTGTCTTCATCTTATAATGCTCTTAAGTAACCATTGTTACAGTCCTGTAAGATAGCAAATGTCTCTGAGAAAATACGCAGCTTGAACAATGGAAGGCAATTAGTTTCAAAAGTTTGTGCATCAGCAACTTCAAGGAAAGATTTTGCCCATATACCATTCTAGCAGAGTGCCTCAACTGCAGTTTTGATGGAGCGTCCGAGAAAAGGACGATTCACGCCCTCCGTCACTAAAGAAGTTTCTTCTTGGTGCCAAAATTATTATTTGCTTGAAGTTTAGATAATTAATTTAAAAACATTTAAGCACACATCAAACTCTGGAGCCTGCTACAGGTATTTGCCTATAAGCATTGCAGATTTACCGTGTCAGACAGCAAAAACCTCAGCATTCAGCAGTAGCTTTCGTAGTAAGAACTGACAGATTGTTTTCTATAGAGGTAATAATGCCAATGCCATAGCACCTGGTCTGAGCTGTGCAGCATTGTGTAGCATAGATACAAAACAGAGAAGTCAGAAAGAAGAGGTACAGAGAAGCCACAGTCTCTCCTATTGCCAGTACCTGTTAATGATGCTGACTACAGTACAGTTTCAGGATGCCCAGCATATTAAACAATGCATTATTTACATGTTGCTATCCTAGTCAGACATGGTTTTCCTCTTTCAGTCCTTGAAATCATTTCCTTTCCCTAATACAGAAGAAAAGTTAGTATGTCCGACCTGATAAACAGCAAATCCACATCTTATAACAATTGCTTCAGTGAAAAATGCATTACTTAGTAAATTCAGGGTTTTTTTGTTGTGAGCATCTTATTTCTACCCCCTCTTTTGGGGCTGCAGCTGTGGCCAAGTCTGTGAAGCATTGTTTCCAGCCCATTTCCTGTGCAAGTTCTTTCATTTCAGGTGGAACTGTGTCACCCAAGTTCTCCACAATATTTTTCTGTAATGCATCAGTGTTACATATCTAGTTGTAAGCGAAAGCAGAGGCTTAAAATCACAATTTGCCTTACCCGTTGCTAGTTATTTTACTACACCAAATGTAGTACACAGACACCTTGTATGAAGGCCACTTGTAGTCCAAGCTCCCCACCTGTCTTGAAAGACACGGGTTTAGGTAAAACTCACAGTGACATCAGTGGAAGTTTTGCCTCCTGTTTCCAACACAAGATAGCACATATTCTATGAAGAATTTGAGCATTTCTTTTTGGTAGGAAATCGTGGCCTTTCTGCCACACTAAATGCAGATGTAATGGCATGTACTTTGCTGGTATGTCATTCATACAGTGCCATGGAAGTCAATGAAGCTGTGTAAGATTGTGCCAAAGAACTTGTCAGGATGTAGAAATCACAAATACAAATCTGTTTTTAATGTAAGTAAAAGAAGCAAATTGCCTTTGGGCTTAATAGAAATGCAAGCTTAGGAAGCTCTCAGAAGCACTGTAAGGATTAAGCCTCTTTCTCAGGAGATCCTTCCCTCATTCCAAATGATTCTGTAAACAGGTGGAAATATTAAATAAAATATCATATTATGTTAGATTAGATTCAGGAAGTAAAAAAAAAAAAATGTAATTTGTTAGATGATGGAACCATCACCAAAAAAAATTAGGAAGATACTCTGTGTCATTGAATATTATCTACCCATTGGAAATCACACCAGAGCGTAGTAACGCTGATAGTGACTGCTAAGTCTGTCACAAGTATTAACAGAAAGAGAAAAGCAAAAGCCCTGGTATAGCTTCTGCTACATCCTGCTGATGTAGCTGGACACATTAAACTGTTCATTCACTGACTCCAGGAAAGCTGCATCACAATATATGTGGTCTTACTTTTGTTGTTCTTTTATTGCGAGAGCGATCGTACTGCACACACCGGGACGCTGTATTTCAGACAGGAAAAGCAGGGATTATTGGAGCACAAATGCCGTAGAAGTCCTGACATGGAAATATATGCATTTTTAAAGTTTTCTTTCGATTTCTGCATGCTCTGTCTCTCACCATTCTGCTGTTCCTAACAAAAACGGACACCAGCATTAAAATCAGTGGAGACTGGGTTTTAATGTATTTGTATTTCCAAATGCGGGGTTCTATTGAAAAAATACAGAAAGAAAAAAAGGTAATTACTGTGCCTTTCTTCCCATGACAGTGGTTTTTGAACTTTATAGTAACAATTAGATCTTCCCTTCTGTGCATCAGTCTAAATAACCGCAGGGCCAGGCAGCCCAGATTGTTCTCCTCTTGCCTTGGGAACCTGGCTCCCTCTGCTGGGATGAGCTTCCTTGAGCTCAGAGAAAGCGGTGGTTTACTTTTTGTAGTTCAGTTTTGCCTGCTTTGGCTAGCTAAGGACCTTGTACAAAAAAAAGGAAATGAATCCTATCCTGCCCTTGTGCTGGGAGACATCACAATGAAGCAGTTTGCTGGAAAAGTATTTGGAAAAACTCACACAGCGCTCAAAGGATGCTGTGCACATTAGGACTTCTCTGCTTTGTTTCTTCCGAGATAGAGCTTATTTTACAACACTTAAAAAGAAATAGTACCTAGTGAAAATCTGAAATACTTTAAAATACACATTGAAAGCATTTGAATCCTCTGGAGAGCAGGACTCATGCTCAGAACTACACAGTAGTAGCAAAGGAAGATAACCTGCTCAGCCTATGACCATGGCACAGGATGAATGTGCAGAGCCTTTCCCACTCCACTTTCAGTCCTGAATGCAGAAACTGATCTGGTTTTCCCTATTGGAAAATCTGAACATGCTATTTCATAATGCCACAGAGATCAGCATGCCAGTCTGCACACACGTTAGTCTGGAAATGAAAACCCATAGTATTGGGGAAAATGTTAAATTCTCTACAAACCCTGCTGAAATGAGAGAGGAAAATCTTATATTTATTATTATGCAACTTAATTATTTCTAGGATTTCCTTAAATTCCAGAAAATCCAAAGCTTTGTGTTAAAGTAATGAAAAGTTCACTGTCCTCCACAGTATCTCGTCCCACTCCACTCACACTCTGCAAATGACAGATGGATTCCAAATATACAAACAAATAATTTTCTGACCTCTCTTCTATCCATTCTTTTCTCTTCCTTTAGTTGTTTTTATTCTCTCATCCTCTACTTGTTGTTTCCCAGTCACAGTATCACCTGTTTTATCTTCAAACTGAAATAAAGCCCAGAACTCAATAAGCTTAACTTAATGCCATGCTTTATTTTGCTATCTCACCATTTTCTCCTGTGCTTTCTTTACACCATCTCCTATTTCCTGTGCTCGCTTGAGCTCACTCTAGCCAAAGCGTGCCTTTGTACCCACACCCCAGGAACAGCAGCACAGCCACATCCTCTACATTGTCAGCAATCTTCCACAGAACTTTCCTTGAAACCTTGGGACACACAGCCTCCAAATAACACAAACTCTGTGAATAATCTCCTCCTGATACAAGCTGGAGATGTACTTTGTATCAGGGACGTGCCCTGTTCTCCAGACTGCAGTGTTAATGTCTCTCTGAAGTCTTTCAGAGAGTATCTAGCTCTCACGTCAGACTTAAAAGGACTTAAACTTGTTTTTTATTTCTTCCTAAGGCCTCACCAGTACTGACTTTTTCAGTAACCATACAACCCAGAACTTGACAGGCATGGCATCCCTGGCAATAAGAATCAAGTTATTTCTCTCTTTAATATGCTTCTGCTCTTGTTTTTCATAATCTAACCCCCTTTTCTCCCCCTACCTGAGTTACTGTAGCAGCTTTTTTCAGTCTCTGACTGATGAAAAAGCAATTCTGAGGTATTCAGACCCACAAAAATAAGCCTCCTAGATCACAGCTCTAAACAGATTATCTTTCCACCTCTCCAATTACCTGACCCTGCACAGACCAGGAGGTTGGAATACGTGATTTCTCAAAGGCCTTTCCAACACAGTCTAGGTTATCCTACAGCTTTACTCTTTTTGCATCAACAGATTGGGCCTCATTCTTCTGGGACTTCCAGGCTATCCTGCCCTATTTATTGTCCCTCATTAAGCACCGAGAGGTGACCCTTAGCTCCAGTCAGCCAATAATGGCAACTTCTGGTACTCACTCTTTGACTTTTCAATTCAACGTGTTCATACTATTTCCCACACATTCCTGACAGACAGAGCTTCCTAGCAAGCAAGCATGTCCCTCCTGTGTTTCTTACAGTTCCTTGCTGTGAGGTCTACAAAAATCTTGGGAAAAATCTCTTTCCTTGCGCTCCTGTATTTTGCAAAGACTTAAAATGTAAGCTTTCTAGGAATGGCTATAATTGTTTGGTCGTTAACGAGTCAGTATAAGGGGGTCCTGGCCCGTGGCTGAAGTTTTTAGACATGACAATAATACAAATCATAATGCAAAGCCTAGGTTTTACATTTCAAATACTTAATCCTAGAAACAGTGCATAACACCCAACCATGGATACAATGGAATTATCTGGATCACTGTATTTATGATATGCAACAAAAGTTTGCAGGATAAGCACAGTCTCTCTACCAGCCTTTCTAAAATCTACTTTTCACTGCTCCCATTCAGTTGTTTGTATACAGATGAATAATTTTTTCTCTCCAAGTGTAAGTAAAGCAGACAGATTGATGCTTATATTAAACATGAGATGAATCAAAATCAACATGCTGCACAGTAAAGGTAATAATTTAAAAATATCTATTTTTTAAAAAAAGATGTATTTACCATTTCAAATCTGCATGAAACTTGAGAAAGCCTGGCAATATTTTCAAGCTCCAGAAAGGAAATGATGTACATGAGCAATAGGACAGGAAACTGTTCCAGGAAGTCATAGTTACCTCGGTACAGAATGAGGACATGTTCCAGAACATTGGCACCAAACACTATAGCAATCTGAACTGTGACAAAAAACCTAACCACCCAAACCTACGAGACAACAGATTTGAAAAAGCCTGAAATTTCTTCCCTGTGATCCCACATTATTGAGAGACATTAAAAAAACCAACAGAAAAGTCAGCTCAAATTTTGTTATGTTTTCTAGAGACAATAACATGTAATATCTTCTATTAGACATTAGTAATTTATAGTATCAGTCATCTTAAGAGTTGTTAGTGACATCCAGGCAGCCTGCACATTAAAGCAAGGCTTTAGTTAAAAAACTGTACATGACCTAGTATACAGCAAACTCCTGCTTCAGCTCAGGAACAACGAAACAGCAGCAAAGCTTAAGTGAAACTTGTCCAGATCCACTTTGTACACTTTTCCACATACATATTTAGTTATTTACATAAAGGTTGTGCTATTTCCTCAGGAGGAGGTTAGTAAAACAACTGAAAGAATTACTTCAGTTGTATGCTTTGTGGAAAATAACGAAGGCTCAGACATTAAGAGAGTCCCTGTACTTCTGCTTCTTACGTATCATAGAATCATAGAACGGTAGGGGTTGGAAGGGACCTCTGGAGATCATGGAGTCCAACCCCCCTGCCAGAGCAGGGTCATCCAGGTCAGCCCACACAGGAACAGAGCCAGAGGGGCTGGAAAGTCTCCAGAGCAGGAGACTCCACAGCCTCTCTGGGCAGCCTGGGCCAGGCTCTGCCACTCTCACAGGGAAGAAGTTTCTTCTCATGTTGAGGTGGAACTTCCTGTGTTCCAGTTTGTGACCATTGCCCCTCATCCTGTCACAGGGCACCACTGAAAAGAGCCTGGCCCCTTCTACTTGCCACCCACTCTGAAGATATTTGTAAACATTGATCAGATCCCCTCTCAGGCTTCTCCAGGCTAAACAGCCCCAGGGCTCTCAACCTTTCCTCATATGAGAGATGTTCCAGTTCCTTCATCATTCTTGTAGCCTCTGTTGGACTCTCTTTAGTATTTACCTGTCTCTCTTGAACTGGGGAACCCAGAACTGGACACAATACTCCAGATGTGGTCTCACCAGGGCAGAGTAGAGGGGGAGCAGAACCTCCCTCAACCTGCTGGACACACTCTTCTTGAAGCACCCAGGATGACATTGGCCTTCTTGGCCACAGGACTCCAAGGCTCTTCTCTGTGGAGCTACCTTCTAGCAGGTCAACCCCTAACCTGTACTGGTACATGGTGGTGTTCCTCCCCAGATGCAGGACTCTACACTTGGCCTTGCTGAACTTCATCAGGATCCCCTTTGCCCAGCTCTCCAGTCTGCCCAGGTCTTGCTGGCTGGCAGCACAGCCTTCTGCTGTATCAGCAAACTTGCCGAGGGGCCATTCTATCCTTTCATCCAGGTCATTGATGAGGATGTTGAATAAGACTGGACCCAGTACTGACTCCTGGGGCACACCACTGGCTACAGATCTCCAACTGGACTCTGTGCCACTGCTCACAACCCTCTGAGCTCTGTTGTTTAGCCAGTTCTCAAACTATCTTACCATCCCCTCTTCCTACCCACACTGCCAGTTACCATAAGAGATCAGACCACAGTTACAGCAACCCTACACCATGCTTCAAAGGACAATCAACATCCCATAATACACCTAGACAAGTGTGAAATGTTTCTACATACAAAGGAAATGTTTCCAACCCCTGTGTGCAAACAGTTGGTAGAAATTAAAACATGTTGGAAACACCTCAACTTGCAAAACTATAAATGTTCTCTTTTCATTTTTTCATTTAGTCACAGAAACACAAAAGTTCAGGCATACAAAAGTGGGAGTATTAGAAGCTAAACTGTCATTTTGACATTTTGTTAAAACCAAAGCCACTAGGACAGTTCAAAGCTCAGCACTTCATCTGTCTGAAGACTCTGGGAAAAGCTCTCCAGAAGTACAAACTCAACTCACATTTTCAGAGATGGAAAAAAAGGGAAAGCTTGCAATTCAAAGCAAGCAACTGAGACAAAAGATTAATAGGAATCGTAAATTAGGTAGCTATGAAATGATGGGGAACAAGTGGCCCTGGCTATCAGTAATTTTCCCAGAGCTCTCTGAAAACATCACATATGTGCTTGAACAGTGTCTCCCCTTTTAATATTGACTTTTGCTTTGTTGCTCTCCCAGCTGGGTCTACAGGAGAGTTGTAATCCTCTCTCTTCCTTCACAAAAGTTGTTAGCAAAGATGACACTGAGTCAAAAGTAGGATTCAGTTGCTGTTATAAGTGGGTTAAAAAAATAATCTTGTAATCTTACTAATACTAATCTGCTTTATTTTGTTCCATTTCATTGAAAAAAAAAGTGAGGATTTTACATTGTTCTATGTATAGGTGGATTCCTGACACACTGAGAGATAAAACTCACAAATGAGAATATTAGTGATGTGTACACTTATAAACACACACTTATTTTTTTTCTACTGGCATGTAGAAATGGAAAATTAAAAACAAGCCTTGACTTAATTGTCAGTAAGTCACAGAAGACTGCTCACAATAGACCGACTGAAGAACACAGAGTTAAATTGACTATTACAAATCTTCAGTCTGCCAACAGTGGTTTACATCTCTCAACGTGAAATTCAGCTTTAGATCTCTCTGGTATTTCAGTGCCAAAATGTAGACTTTAATGTCGAGAAGAATTAAGTATTTGTAACTCACAATGAGTTGCATTCACTTCCATCATTAATTTTCAAATGAAAGCTCAGATTCCAGACAATCTGCTAGGGCAGGCCCACACCAAACATTGCTGTATTTTTCAAGTCTTGCTTGTATCCTGTTGATATCTCATATACAGTGACAGGAAATAAGTTTGAATAAGGACAGCTAAAATGTATCATTTTGATATTTGTTGTGGTTAATATATCATTATAGGGGTAATAATAATTACTGAATCATATTTCTGATAGCATACATACAATAGACTTTTAATAAACTCTCAGACATATCCGCAAAACTCTGTAAAACAACTCATTATGTGAATAAAAGAAAAAACATCCTACTCGCTGGCATTAGTGCATCCTATTTTACAACAACACACACGACCTTTATTCCTTTGCAGTGAAACAGCTGCCTCTTTGAAGGCAAAACCCCCTATTCATCCACTTTGCATTCTAGAATTTAACATATGAAAAATAAATTGCACCAGTAAAACATTTAATATTAGTAGAGTTAACATTTCTGTAATGTACATGCAGAGGGTAGACCACCATCCTGCTAAAAGAACACCACTTCATATACAAGGGCTAATATGAGGATGCAATGCATAAGAGATTATAAACCACTTGTCCTTGTTTCATTGGTGAACCTGTGAAGGCTTTAGAACTAGTGTGTTCATATATTTTTTTTTGTTTAGTCTTTTGTGGGTATATTTATCTAAGTATATGTATACAGAGGTGTACATGAACATATGTAATCCAAACACGAAAGTGTGCATCTGTGTGTATAGACTTTTGAATAAGATTTTATCTGTATAAAACCCAATCAACCCTAAAAATGAAACACTAAGTTAATACTCTACAAATGATATGTCTATTTTTAAAGCAATTACAGTAGGTGTTTGAACATGGTTAAAAAAATATTACTTTCTTGTAGTACTGTTGTACAATTATAAATTCCAAAGCAGTTTAACATCAACAACGTAAAAAAATTGCAGAAATACATATTTCAGTAAGCCCTACTCTTTGGAATGGTTATACAAGGAAACACACTGGAATGGGAAGATCAGGCCAACACGCAGATGCACAGGAGAAGTAAAATATTCAAGTAATTATATTAAATGCAACTTAGTATTTTCAAAACATTATTCTTCAACTGACAGTGGAACAAACTGTCAATAGTACTAGTCCATTAAAAAACTTCCTTATGTACAAATACCCAGAGCAAATTACAGTTACCTTGGTAATTTGTAAGCACATGGTTATTTAAAAGGCAAAGGTTGCATCGATTTTCTAATACCTATACTTTTGGCATGGATTAAGATGATGAAGAATAGAAAGTATTTTAAGTGCATCCTGGTTACCATGGATGCATTTCATTCTCAATGGTATTTTGGAGGTGCAAGTGTTAAAGCAATTCACTACCACTTTGCTTACTCCATTTGGCATGTCTTCATGAAAAAAGAGAGAAGAGGAAAGGATGAGCGGAATCAGATCTGAATAGCAGCAACCAGCCAAGGCTTTGGATAGCATTTGGTCATAGCAATTTTAAAATTAAAAAAAAACCAAAAAACCAAGTAAAATACTTAAGTGAAAAATGAGCAACAAATAAACTACTTAGGAAGTATCAATTGTCAAAATTAATCTGGCCTGTAAACTATCAGAAGCACAGTACTATTTACATTGTATAAGAAAATAATATTTGAGGTTTGTGATACGGTGAGCCATCTTTTAAGGATGTTGGACTCAACCTTCCCTTAATTTAGCTCAACCTTCTCTCAATTTAATCTATTTCAGAAATTATAGAACTAGAGAGAAGTGTCACATGACAGACTAATACCATATAATGAGAAACCTCTGGGGGAAGCTGAAGAAAGGCAGTGTGAATTGTGAAGTCCTGTTATAAATATGCATGTGTTTCTTTCTCCAATATACATTTTTAGGATTTCAAACTTTTCCAGACTCAGCTTTCTGCTTTGCTTAAAACTAGCAACTTGAAAATATAATTTCTCAGACTACAGGTTATTTGGAGATTATTTTTCCCTATTTTTCTCTTAAATTGTTCTACTTTAAATACTCAAACATTCATTGGAAGAAGGAAGGTGACTCCAGAATCTAGAAAATAGTGCTTGCTGAGTTTTAGGAGATCTAGATTCAAGTAGAACCTCTGTCACAGGTGAATGGCCAGAATCTCTTACACTGAAAAAAGCAGTCAGATTTTGTTAGTCTTCATGTCTTTACCTTTACTAAATGCCTTCTCGCAGGCTGTTTTATCCCATATTCTATTATTTTTCCACAGGCTTAAAAAAAAAAAACCCCAAAAATGAAAAAACTCTTACTTTTGGCTGGGTTTTGTGGATTAGAAGAGGCTATAAAAATGTATGTAGCCTTACTATTTGATTTCAAAATTAGAGTATTCAAGTGCTTCCATCCCTCAATTTATCTCATTTTCTCTTGTACAATATCGTTGCATTTTTGCTACAATTTCAAATAAACCTATTATTTTTAAAGCATTCTGTTTTCATGCACCTCCGTATAGAAACCACCCACTCCACTTTCACATAAATATCGACAAAATAGACGTGGAATAAATATCAGCATTACTGAAACATCTTCAAGGAGATAACTACAAGATAGATGTTTCTAAAGCTATGATCTGTGTATCTAAGTATCTGTCAGTTAATTGATTGCTCGAAGCCACTACCAGCTAATCTGTTGGATAATAGTTTGTAAACCTAAACTCAATTTCCAAGTTGTCAAACACCTTCCCTAGATATATATATATATATTTAAATTCTGAAATCAATGAGCACAGTATAAACTACCACTTCACCTGCTTCCTTCAGCTTTCCACTCCCTGTCGGTGTACATGCAGTTTTACTTATGAAAGAGCACTCCTCCTGTCAGAGTTTTTCTATTCTCATTCTAACATAGCTGTAACTGATTGTGAAGCTGGAACTACAGTGCTATAAAGTTTTGCACGCAGCTGTGCTACATCCACACCACAGCTTTGACAGCATGAGTAATAAAGGAAAATTTGAATAGGACAATAGAGATATTTAGGCTTAAACAGAACTATGCTCCTTTTGCAAAGGAATGAAACTTAGGCTTCCAGGTCACTTTAAAAAAGTGCAAAATAAGTACCTTAAAATTTGACTCGCTCTTCCTATGGAATGAAGTAGCACCAACAATGCACAGTTTTTGCACAAGAACTAAAATAAAATGTTAAAAGAACTTTATATAGAGCTAGAGTGAGGCAATCCTTATGCATTGAAAGCAAATGCTGTTTTGATCCCTGTGGGATAAGCTTTTGAAGAATGGTAACACACATGGGAAATTGTTTCAAGTAAAGCAACTAATGGCATACTGTGATTAACTTAAAAGCAAGAATGCAGATCTTGTGGAACTGAAGAATCTGTTAAGCCTTTTTTTTTTCCCCCTCCAAAACCAGATAGATTCTTGGCAATGAAATGATATCCTTTGGTTAAATCTGTGTTCCCACTGTGCCTTCACAGAGCATAACAAGCAATGTAGATATCTCACAAGACGTGAAGCAGAGAAATGAAACTGATAGTTGCAGGGATGACATTTAACAAAGAGTACCAAATATTTGTACCGTGATCTTGGCACCGTAATAATAATTTCCTCACTGTCTCTACACCAAAGAAAATGCCAGTCACAGTTACACATCACATGACGATGTGTAACTTGGGCTTATGTGTAACTTACTGTATTGACAATGTGGTAGCAAATTGCTTTAACACTTGCCCCTCCACTTAATGATGGCTACACAAAAGCCCTGCAAAAATTAAGAAGCTCTTTCATATCCATTGCTTGCAATAAGTGTTTTTTTCTTGTAGCAGGACCTAAGCCTTGCAATCAGAGAGGCATCTTTTGCCAGTTCTATAAAACGTCATCAGCTTCTCTATCTGTGAACACCTAGTGTGGCCCAATACTTGAATTTTCAGAGCTTTGCTTTTGTGTTCTATGGAGCTTATTGCCAAGTTTGATCACCTGAGGACACCTAATTGCAACCCCAAACTTTTGCCCAACCATGCTTCTAAAAAAATGTATGGCTGTAAGGTAAAAGCTCAGCTGGCTATTTCAGCTCTTTGTAAACATAACAATATGGAGAAGAGCCAGCAGAGGATGAGCATGGATGGCCTACTCTACATCATCATTGCCTCACAGCATTTCGCTTGACCTGGAATGTAAAAGAATTCACAAGGAATTCACTATCCTTCAGGAAAAACAGTTATTTCCAGCTTCCTTATTCCATGTAAGACTGAGATTTAAAAAAACATAAATCAAACAAAAACTCCTAATATTTTTTTTAAGTCTGCCTTATTTTGGAGATTTTTGGTTACTGTAATAAATATCAAAGCTGAAAAGTAGTTATAATCACTCATTGCTATCAAAGATGGATATCTTCCATCTTTATCTGCTAAGCAAATGCATAAAACCAGCTTAATTTTATATTTGGGCTTTAAGATCATAAACAAGAATAGCTTAACATGACAAAATGTTCCAAAACTACAGACAAATCATTTATCTAAACACTTCAGTTAAAGCAAAAAAACCCAACAACAAAACTGTTTGCACTAAACTATCAGCTCCATGTCATAAAACTCCACCAGTACTATCCTGAAAGTGATTAATGCTCAGATCTTATTAAATAATTTGTTCATTTGACAAAGACAAACAGAATAATAGAAGAATTCTTATTTATAATTGTGGCTTTAGATCTATCTTCTTAACCTGATCATTCTGCTATGGCAGAGTTAAAAAAATTAATTATCTTTTAATGGACATACTGGAGATTCTTGTAAGATATTTGGAGGAAAAAACAATACTGTATGAGACAGACAGAAAGACACTATTAAGAAGAGTAAGTAAATTGCAAGGCAAATTTGTCTACCTCAGGTTTTTACCTGCTTCATTGGCAGAATGGGCTACAAAATGGTTGCAATTAATGAAGCCTTAATTTGTTTAGGGTTCCCAGAAGTCTTTGAAGGAAAACCTTACAGAGTGAGAACAAAAACCAAACCGTATCTGGGTGCAACAATGCAAGGGTTCACCAAACTGCAATTCAACTAAACCTATGCACTGATGCCATGCCACGTTTCAGGCCTGCACAATGTGAAATCCAATAGGTACTAGCTGCTGCCTGTTATGTCTGTGAAACTGGATGCTTTTTGCTCTTCTTCTGGCAAATTATTACCTTTTTTTTTTCCAAATTTCAAGTAGGGCTAACAATGCACATGCTTCATTTGACAATTGCATTTGCTAGAGTACAGGAAGTTATACAAATTCCTATTTTGCCTACACTGACAGGATCACGTCTGTACAGGATAGTTTCCTTCTCATGTGTACTCATGAGAAAAACACCAAAAAGAAAATAAATAAATAAATAAAGATCCCTGGCATTCATTAGACAATGCCCATTCTCCAGTCTTTCTATGGGATGTTCTGTTCAGCTATACCAAAGAATCTGAAGTACAAAACCCAATATGATGTGCTAAAGAAATAAGATAAAAAAGTTGTCTCGGGCATTCAGGTTGAAATTTTGGACAATAGTGTGTACTTGAAAGTTTGTACAGGTTCTTCTCAGGAGCACAATAATAATCATGCAAGCCCACATACTTCCCTCCCCTGTGTCCACTTTGGCTTTGGAGAAAAAAAAAGCAAATGACTGTTAATAGCAAGAAAAAATAAACCAATTTATTTAGCAAAAAAAAAAAAGACTGTGACTGCAGTAGAGAACAACTGTAAAGGCAGTGGCAAACAGAAAGAGATGACTTCTTGGTGTCAGTGCAAATGGTTTTGTGAGCTGCTATGAACAATTATTTCAAGTACATGGAGAAGAGGAGAAAAGAAATGTCACAATTCCAAAACTTCAAATGTAGCAACCATGAAGCTGATCATTTTCCCCCCACTTCACTCATACTCAGAAACATCAATCCACTTAAACAAAGGATTAGCTCTGCACGCATGTGTGTGTATGACTACCAAAGATTTCCACTTAAAGTATCTGAAAAACAACTTAGTAAAATACAGGAAGTAGATGGAATAAAAAGCTTGGAAAAAAATAATTGCCTTTTCCTTTGGGGAATGCAGTAGTTATGCCTGAGAAAGAAATCTGCTGCCTTGCCATGGTCTCTTCCCTTCTCTCTGTTACATCCCTGGTTTATTACTTTACCTTTCCTTGTTGGTTTTCCCAGAGCTTGCAGGGGAAAAAAAAAAATTAAAAAATCTTAGTATCCTTATCAGATTCTTACCACAGAGGTGCTCTGGAGGCTAACTTCTACCTTTATACAGACTTGTGCACATAGATCAGTGGAAACAATACAGGAGCAGAAGAGAGACAGAGGGAGGGGGATATGTGCTGAGGGTAAAGCAATACTATCAGAGGGAATAAAAAATTACTCTTGAGGATCAGTCTTCAATTATGAGCATGATACGTGCCATTTATTAACGTGATTAAACAGGCAGACCTAGATAAGACCTCCACAAAGAGATTATTCCACTATTTAACAGAACAAAAGCTGCTAGCTAAGTGCAAGACATAACATTCCTTTCTAGATGGTAAGACACTGACAGCTTTCATTTGAAATCATTTATTTTAGTTTCATTCTCCTTACTTCAGTTTCAAGGTCTCCTTGCAACAATTCCTGGTCTAGTCTATGGTTTAAAGTTTTTTCTTTTGTTTTTTCTTCATTAGATTAGAAAAAGCCCGAACAACAGAACAGTTAGACTCCCTGCTATGTGCATAAAAAGTCTTAAAGTATAGCAGTGTTACAATGAAAGTCCATTTCTAGGGAATCTGCTTACAACTGGCAATCTTTTTGTTAGCATGAAGTCCTAGTTCAATTATCCCATTGCTCCCTTCTTTGATACTTCCTATCATCCCAATTTGTATATACTTGCAATCAGTCTAATCTAATATCTGCTGCAAAGTGTTTTCCCACATTCTTAGGTGGTCAGCTCCCTTTCAGCACTGACATCTTACTCCAAATCTTGAGAAACATCTATTGTGCTGTCCCCTAAAATTTCATCCCACTTTTTAAGATCAAACCAACACTCTCAAAGTGCTTTACAAAGTTCCCTTGCTGTGTATCTCCAGATTTAACTCCAGCTGATCGAATGACAGGAGCACTGAAGAACCCACCACGTCGTGGAGGCGTTCTTACCTACGCATCTCCAGTTCTCAGAAAACGCTGTGGTGACTTGCAGGTTTCAGTCTCGCTGTAAAACTGCACAGGAGGGAACAACTGCACAACTCAGCTGTAGCACCAGCTCAGCAAATGATGAAATCTATCCTTTTGTTATCAGTTGCCATGATAATTTGATGTGCATGTATATTAAAAACATAGGCTGCGTTTTCTGTCACCAGTATCTGCTTGCTCTTTTGATGCTTTCCAGCTACACAGCTTCTGCTGCCTGCAATCCCCATCTGTTGTCATTCTTTTCACGCTATTGTTCACTATCATCTTCTAGCTGCAGACACTCTCCCAGGCTTCTGTTTCTACAACATAATTTTACTTTTTTGAAAACTGATTTTTATCGTTTCACTGTGCACTAGTGTTATCTCTTCCATTTACTACACTTCTCCAGATAATTTGTCTAATTCAGATTTTATCTAATAAATAACATTTACACAGGTTACACCCAGTGCACAATTTTAATCTCATTTAGTGAAGACCATCCAAAATCTTCAGGCACCTTAACTTCAGTTTAATTTAGGCTTATTTTGGCTTAACACAAATTGATTTAGTTTATACCAAATCAAAAGCAAGTCAATCTTTACAAGAAGTACCCACAGAGCAGTTTCGACCAGCTTTAGCAAGTTTGTTTAAAACCAAATTTCAAATTACACTGGTACATCTTTAGATGTTTCACATCCTAGCCCACGTTGAGATAAAAATCTTGATCCTTTTCTAGCTTTTCTACTCTTCTTTCCTTCTTCCTTCCCTTGAACACATTACTGGTTTTTTTATATATGAACAAAGTATAAATATGAGGTACACTTAGTCAAGTAGACACATCTGATGATTCTTCATGATGAATGCTGCTGTGTATGTGGAAATTGAAATAAGGAAAATTGCTCTTAGTTAATAAAGGCAACAGAAAAGAAAGAATTATTTTCCTAGCTCGAAGCAGGAAGAAGGGAAACAAGACACAGATAGGGACACAAACTTACCTTTGGTAACACAGAAGTAGAATTACTCCTGAAGTTTCCCAAGACAGAGAGCAACAGGGGTAAGGGATGTGCTACCTAAAGTAAGGCAAGTGAAGAATGCAACTGAATCTTTCTCTGGAAGAAAAGCCCTGACAATAACAAAGATGTAATCAAGAGGCACTGGAGTACAGTAGGAAACAGGTACTTAGTAAAGCAGAAGACACTGGTGATAGCTTACCTTGACACTCTATTACACCTTCATGACCTGAAAATCATTCTCGGTAGGTCAAGCATGATACCTTTCAAGAAAGCCAAAAACATTAAAGCCATGCCTAAAACTTAAAATAAAATGAGAGCTTAAACACTGCAATTCAGTGTGATATTGCTGTCTGTATAATAAAGACTAATTACAAGAGGATGAAAAACAGCACAGAGAAAAGGGGGAAAAAAAAAATCTCTAGGCTACCAGTGATACAGGAAACCAGATTAATAGCAAATACTGATAACAGAGAATAAACTAAAATTACTTTATTATCTTTAACATATCTTAACTGAAATTTATATAAGAACATTCCAATGCATTTTGAAGTAACAGCTCAGCCACTACCAAAAAAACCAATTTTATAAGACAAAATGACCATACCTAATTATCACAGGCTCACAAACAACAGAACTTCAGAAGTAATAATCACTTAAGGACTCAGTATCAGTTATATCTCTAATTTCAAATTCATAGAATCGTTTTGGTTGAAAGAGACCTTTGTGATCATCAAGTCCAGCACTGCCAGGTCACTGCTAAATCATGTCCCTCAGCACCAATCTACATTTCTTTTCAACACGTCTACAGATGGTGACTCCTGGGCAGCCTGTTCTGGTGCTTTACAACCTTCGCCATGAAGAAATTTTTCCTACTATCCAATATAAACATCCCTACTGCAATGCATCACAAATTGCATTTCAGTTGTTCAAGTCCAAATTTTCCTGTCAGTTGGTTTCTTGTGCTGGGTCACATCTTCAATATTGCAGCATGACCAAAGAATTCCCAAAGCTTCCCCAAAACCTTTTAGATAAGATCTACCAACTGCATGCATCCAGAGGTGGCATATTATGGAAGGAGCGAGAGATACCCTCAGGATCCAAACTGTCACACAACATGACAACATTGCTAAACCAACATACTTTAGCTTCGGACAGAAACACCTGAAAACAATATTAATTTTTTCCAATACAGCTTTATTTCTCCAGAGAAACTGTTTCACTTTCAAAGAGCTCTACTGTTTACTTAAGTATCTGAATCAGAGACAGAGAAAAACCAAAGGAGATTTCCCTGTGTATTTTAGGCTTAACAAACATTCTCCTGATAATAATTGCTTAATGCTGTTTGATACCATTGCCATGGAAGTGTTTAATTATTCTGGAAATACACTTTTTCAGCATAACAGAGCATTTTCTGAGCTGGAATGAAATGGCTTCCCTCTCTGAAGTCACCAAACTATGCTTGAAATGATTCTAATGCAAGACAACAACAATTGCTAGTTTTATGCAATTGAAGTCCTCTATATGAATAGCACATTACAAAACTATATATTTTTTTAAAACCCTTTCAGAGAGATTTATGCACCCTTTTTCTTTGTTAAGAACTCTAATTCCCCAGTTGAAATATCAAAGAAGAGACTTGAATAGAATTGGTCAAGCTAGGCAATAACTGATATGGCATCCTTCAGGTTTCACATGCAAAGAAAACAGTATGACTGAAAAAGGTTCACCTCTCATAGGTATTTACTTAAAATTAATCTTATCTTGCAAAATTTGTTTTGTATAATATGAAATTAATTTCATTTTAATTATTTAACATGTCACTCTCTCCCCCCCCCCCCCCCCATCCATCTGGCCTAAGCACTTCAAATGGCATCTTCTGTCAATCAAATAGGTTATACCTCAACTGTCATCATTAGAGTTAAAAAACAAGCCCAAGACACAGAGAGAACATTTCTTTAATATTCCATTTTTCAAAATGGAAGCACTATCCTTGCAGGCCTCATCCTGAATGTACTCACAACTAGAAACCAACCAGTCCACAAACAGTAAAATGATCACTTATTGATGTACCCTAAAATTGAAATTGTATTGAAAATGCCAAGTTAGTTTTTTTAGGGGTTTTTTTTGTTTGTTTGTTTTTCACTCTAGGTTTTATAGAGATCTGACATGGAACCAAGATGTTTACTGAAAAAATATTAAGATTTAAGAGCTGTAGGGTCAGCATTTTTACTTGCAACTAAAAAAAGACAGAAAACAATTTTCTCTTTGAAATGAAAACAATTAATTACAGCATTTTTTCAGAAAATATTCTAGTTCTCAGCATCCAAAATAATATGTTGTGCTCAGAATATATTGATTTAATCGAAAACTGAAGGTGTAGAAGTGAACGCTAAACAATCGGAGCAATGATGGGTAAAGAACAAGAACAATCATCAGAACAGTTTGCCTAGTTACTGACTCTATTTGCTCATCTAGATATTCTATTTGTTAGAGAATCTAGATGCTGATCTCTGACCAAATAATTACACAGTTACATATAAGAAAAAATTCATTTATCCTGTTACATGAGCAGATCATATGTGGAATAGTGCACAGGACAACGTGAACTGTGTATAGATACACTGCCTGCCTTTTATGGGTAGGTAGTTAAACATTTTACTAAAATGACAAAATCCTCTGATTAGTGCAGCATTCATTAAATGGTGACAGATGTTAGTATTAATTACATGTTGAGTGGATCATTTTCCCATTACATTTCTTTTGTTACCAGCCTCATCTTTCTAGTTATCAGCCTGTCCTATAAGCAGATTAAGCACCAGACTTCTTTTCTTTTTAGGGGAGTGGGGTGTCTATATTCCTTTTTTGACCAAAATGAACAACTGACCTTTTCTACACTTCCTCACCATCTGGATTTCATTCTTGTACTTTTTAAAACCTCTACTTGTCATCTGTTAGACAATTTATAAGAAAATTTATTTTGCAAGGTAATTTGGGTGACTATCTCAAGTGTTCTTATGTTTAATATTAGAAGCAATACGATCTATTGCGTGCTCTGTACAAATAGATAATGTCTATTGTTGTTTGTGATAAACCTTGCCAAGTTATAACTGGCGTATCTAATATTAATTTGGCATTACAGAAGTGACTGCAAAACATGTATGGTGAAAGGTAGAGGGAAAGGCATATGTTAAACAAGTTGCCAACCTTTGATGTCAGTCTTGAGACAAAAAAGATTCCCGTTCTATGTAGTATTGCACGCACTCACACAAACCAAAAACTGTCCACTGTTCCCATGATTTCTAGCAGGATTCCTCATACACATTTTGTGGCCAAGCATGTATTTTCTCTTCAGCAGTATGTTCATCCTGACAACGTACACTACCTTCTTCCTAACAACTCCAAGCACTCCTGGAGCAGGGTGGGGAAGAAATGAAAAATCCAAATGACAGTCTTTCATTTAGAAACAATTTCTGCCATAAACCAAATGGTTATGAAAAACAACTGATTATAAACTGAAAGTGAACAGAGAAGAAGACACTAGAATAAGAACTGATAAACGATGATGAAGAGTGACTAATGTGATTTTGATAGAAAAAGTTAAATACAATCTTAACATTTACATCACACATGATTTTCCAGAAGACACAGGGAAGGAACAATGCCTTTGCACGTGGCACTCATAAGACTTACTATTACTAACAACAAAATTTCTAATGAGAAGAAATGCAGTGAAAAGATACTAAAGTGACCAGGAAGCAGGGAGTCTGTTTAACAAGAGAGACTAAAAAACCAAAACAAACTCTATCATACTTGGGCATTTTTATGAAATATATGTAGCATTTTTTATATATATATATACATACACACACTATATAACATTGTTACCTACACACAAGGGTAAAAGATATCCAAACATAAAATAAGCTGTAGATGAGTCTGTATAACTGCATTTCTAACCACCAGAGAAGTAATGATCTGGAGCAGTTGCTCTGTGTGAAGTAACACGGCAAAGAAAGCCTCACTACCTTTGAAACACACCAAGTCCCATTTCTGCTATAAACATCTATTATGTGGCTAGATGAAACAGCAGGGACTAGGACACGATGACCTGAAGTTGTGTCTTTCAGTCTTATATTTCTGCAGTGGGACTAGTAGGTGCCCACACAGAGGAAATATGTGAGATAGTTTCCCTGCATTTGTAAAATTACAACTGCAGCCTTAAAATAGCTACTTGAAAAAAAATTTTTTTTTCACTGATGGTTCCAAGGACTTCTCCTTCTACACAATCCAACTGGTTGAACTGTATTCCATGAATACCCATTTATGCATCTGTACTTCTGTGAGGTCTACTTGGAGAAGAGTTATTTGCAATGAGTCAGAAGACTCTCCCCTTCTCCTTACACTTTCTCTTTGAAGTAGCTTATGCCAAAACTCCTTTGTAATTTTCCCTTTCTGACTTCTCAGTGGAAGTGAACAGACACTACTGAGTAGTCAATACCCGTGTTTATAAAGTCCCAATTAACAGCTCAGATTTTGAAATGCAATGGAAATTAAATTTGTATCTGGGATGGAAGCTGTTTCTTGCTGCAAAACAGAAGGTTACCATCAGGTCCTCCATGTCACATTTTGGACACAAATACAAGTGGGTGTATTTCTAGCTATTTTTTTTTTTCCCCCAACTGATTGGTTATAAGAGTTCATAGTAGCCCCTGCTTTTGTCTGCTTCCAAAATCTTGTTTGCTTGCAGCAGACCCTGCTTTCCTTCTTCCAGGTGTCCTAGTTTCTCTAGATTTGAGTTAAACACAAGCAAGCATGCTGAAGTACACCTTGCTATTATTACAGTTGACAATACAGAAAGTAATAAATAAATGTTTTCCAATTGATTGTTGCAGTAACAACATCATTCACATGCTTACAGCGGAGGAAACATGCCCCTGGGGTATCACACTCTAGGTACTCTTTTTGTCTGTCTTTGCTTTAGCAAATTTCTTGGTATGTGCTTAACTCTTCTCTCCGAGATGTCCTTTTTCATTGACAGGCATTCATTCATTTGATTTTAGTTACACAATATACAGTAGTTGTTGGGCCTACTGTATTGATCTTAAGGGAGTAGCAGACTTCAAAAATGCATCCCTAACATGTCAGTTTGCATGCTGGAGAAAAGATGAGTTTCCAATAAACTGAGGAAGAAAGATAAACAAAAGCCACAGACATTGCACATGACTCATTTGAACACAGAGCCTGCTGCCATGGATGGACTTGCTTTTCCTCCCATATATGGCCTTCTTCTCCAACTAAATTTCTTGCCCTAAGGCATTCTTAAGATCTGTATTTGTACACAATTGTTGGTTCTATGACAGTTTGACTTGATAGTCAGCCAATACCTGGAAATCCTGGCCATGAC
Source organism: Todiramphus chloris collaris (assembly GCA_025345505.1). NCBI lineage: Eukaryota > Metazoa > Chordata > Aves > Coraciiformes > Alcedinidae > Todiramphus > Todiramphus chloris. The sequence goes on from JANVCC010000030.1 coordinate 19,576,654, forward strand.
CACAGGCATATGCATGTGTATAAGACACGTATAAGAGCCGTGTATAAGACATGTGTATAAGAGCTGTATAAGACACGACTGGTAACTTGATAATTCTGAAGGAGTTGAATTTACTGCTCATGTCAAGCCTAACCATTCAAAGTAGGGCAACGCTCACCGAAATACGGGAGCCTTTATACAAACCCACCACGCAGCCTCAAACTCTGTTTTTGTTTTTAAAAAGAAACAATGGGCTGTATTGAATCCACTGACTTCGAAGAATGGCACTATTCAAAGTAGCAAATTTCAGCATTCATGTAACTGTGCAAGGTTGGAGGCTCAGACTGTAAGGTCTTTCAGGCCACGACTATTATTTATTAGGGGAGTGCAAAATAGCATACGGGGAACAAGAACCACCAGCCAGGCCTCCTAGCTGCTAACACAGCATGGCTAGCTGTATTTTACATGATACATAACTTGGCACATCAGTGATGCATACACCTCCAGTTACAATTTTTGACACAGATCTCTTCTCAGGAGACTCCATGGCCTGCAGAAAGGCGAAGTAGCATCCAGAAGTTTTAGGTGTACAGTAGTTGGAACTGCAGAGATTACTTAGGTGAAGTCAGTTGTTTTCAACAATAGCAAATTCAAGTGTGCTTGACCTGGGAAGTTTTGCTGGAATCAGATACACTAACTTCAGAGGATATAGTGATATATTCTAATGGGTATGTTCACTGCATCATACTCAAATGATCATAGAATCATTAAGGTTGGAGATGACCTTCAAGATCATCAAGTCCAACTGTCTACTAAACATTATCAGGACCACTAAACCATGTCCTGAAGTGCCACATCCAGATGTTTTCTGAACCCCTGCAGGAATGGTGACTCCACCCCCTCCCTGGGCAGCCTGTTCCAAGGCCTCAACACTCTCTCAGGAAAGAAATTTTTCCTAACATCCAACCTAAACCTCCCCTGGTGCAATGTAAGCACATTTCCTCTTGTGCTACCACTAGTCACCTGGGAGAAGAGACCAACATCCACCTCACTCCAACCTCCCTTCAGGTAGCTGTAAAGAGCAATAAGGTCTCTTCTCAGCTTCCTCTTCTCCAGACTAAACAACCCCAGGTTCCTCAGGCACTCCTCATAAGACATTTTCTCCAGACCCCTCACCAGTGTTGTTGCTCATCTCTGAACTCTCTCCAGCACCTCAATGTCTTTTTTTTATACTGCAGCACACAAACCTGAACCCCGTGCTCAAGCTGTGGCCTCACCAGTGCCAAGTACAGGGGCATGATCACTTCTCTACTCCTGATGGATATCATACCGTAAAAATGAAGTTTTTCAAATAATCCAAACCAGTTCTTTTTCAAGGAGATGAACTTCTAGTAATGCTTTTGTACAATAAAAAATTACGAAATATTTTTTCCTTATTTCCACTGACAGTAGAAAGGATTTTGCAGTTCATGTTAATTGACATATTTGGTTTGTTTTGAAGATATATCTGGGCAGCTGAAGACAAAACCAAAGACAGATAACTGAAGTGTCTGACAGGAATGTGATACAAGAGGAAAAAATCTGAAGATAATAGTAATAATAAGGAAGTTATTTTTATTATGAGTGCAAAAATGAATAGTAAAAAACCCACGACACTCAATTACATATTCCATGAACAAGCATAACACAGATAGGAGTCCTCTCAATTTTGGTGGAGCTCAAATCTCCCTAAGGTTGCTTTGGCAGTTTTACCTTCAATTTGTTTTCTTTTGATAACAAAACCACAACCCCTTCTGAAACTGCTAAAGGCACTGGTGATTGAAAGAAAACCTTGGCTCCAGAGAGACCAAAAGAAGGAGCATATAATATAAAGAACAAAGGTCACTTGGAATTGCAGCTGAACTTCAGTTTATCACCTCCCCATTCCTCTAATTTCACAGTTACAAACTGGATGATTTCCCCATTCTGGGAAGAAAATGTGTTTACTATTATGGAATACTTTGGGAAAACAGAGCAAAAACTTCTTCCTAGTTTCAAAATATGTTGGGTTTTTTGTTCTGTGAGGCATTAAAAACAAGATCTCAGAACAATTTTTGAAACTTTACAACTTTTGAGTCAGTATGTCCAGCCTGCGACAAGCAGCTGTGTTCGCCTCTTCTACACAGAATGCCAACCAAGTCAAAAATAGGCCAAAATGCAACAATAATTATTGAAGATTGGCATTTTTGTTTCATAACCTTACGAACTCATAATCAGACTTGTTAAATCTCATTTGCTTACTCTCAAATACTCCTCATAAGTGACTAATATTGTATTATTCTGAAAAATGTATATATAGCACATTTTGCAGCATATTTCAAACAGAATTCAAGAAAATCCCCTTCATGATATCTAGCGTTGCTTATTTCCCTCATTGAAAAGAAAGTTACATACACAAACATAAGGCAGGACACTTAAACATCTTTAGGTACCATATGGAAAATACACAGTCTTCCCATACCCAGACGGGAAGTTTAATTTTATTTTCCTGGAATGTGATCTTAGACTATTGTTTCCTGCTGCCTTCAGTCTAGTTCCACAGAGCGTACCTAACCTTTTCTTTCCTTAGAAGAAATGCTGTGACATTACTTAAGGATTTATTTATCTCCTTTAAATGCTAGTATCTCGTCTATTTGTGAGGCATTTCTGAGAGTAGCCTTAAGTTTGTTTTGAAGTTACAAAATCGCAGCTGTGCATGGGCTTCTTTTTAAGGTCACTAACTCACCTTTTTAAAGGATCTTGTCCGGGTCCTCGGACAGAGCCCCTTCCCTCCGGCTTAGGAATCTCCCACATGCAGATGCTCGTCCCTCAGACACACTTTCACCTAGGAAAGAGCTGGGAAATAACCCTTTTCGGCAGCAAACCTGTACCTGCTCCCCAGCTACTTACCCACACTACATCTCAAGGCTACAGCAAGGCGTTCCCAGCCCTCAGGAGGCCAAACCAGCAGCACTTACTGGGTGGCTACCTGACGGCATTCATGGGCGACTCCCGCCCCTTGCCCGACATGGCGCTGCGAGCCCCTCCGTCCCTCGCCAGCCCTTCCCCACACGGACGGGCCCTCGCTAAAGCCGCTGCTGCCTCAGGAGCCGCGGTCAGGCCTCAGCTGCCCGCCTGCCTTCCTAGGGAGAGGGAAAGGCAGGGAGCGGGAGCTGAGGGGCAGAGGAGAGCGGGGCAGACGCCGCTGCCCGCCCGCGGGTGAGGGGCAGCTGGCAGAGGCCCCCGCCGCCAGGGCCAGGGCCAGGGCCAGATCGCGCGCCTCAAACGCCTCCCCGCCTCAGCAGCAGCAGCAGCAGCAGCAGCGCCATTTTGGGACGCTGGAAGGCCGTGTCCATGGCAACCAGGAAGAGGCGGACATCACACGGGGTCACCAGGAGCCCATCCCCCTCTTAAAGGAGCAGGGCCACTAGGAACGCTGTTGGCCGGGTAGGGTCTCCGTCCCAGCCGCCGATAGAGCCCCGCTTCCCCCCGCCGGCTGCACCTCCCGTCCCGCGCCCCACGCTCCCCCCCTGCCCTCAACGAGGGGGGGGAGATACTCGTGCGGACCCAAGGGTGACGACCCCGGCGGAGGGATACTGACCGCCGAACGCCGATTCCGCCGAGCGCGGGGAGCGGGGCACGCAGAGGGCCACCCGCGGGGGCTGCGTGGGGGGGTGGCAGCCCGGGCAGAGGCCGCCCATCGGCCCAGGGGGCGCTCGGGCCTCGGCGGGGCTCCGGCGCTCGGAGAAAGTAGTCCTCCAGCCTTCCCCTCGCGCCGCTGGAAGGGGTTCGGCGGCGGAGGCGGCGGACGAGGTGCTGCGGCTTCAGCTGATAATTGAAGGGAAGAGAGGCGGCTGCTGCTGCTGGGAGGAGGGGAGGCACGGAGTGTCTGCGGAGGCCGCATCGGGACAAACTAGGTACCCGGGGCCCCTCCGCTCTTTCAGGGGGCGCCGGGGAGGCGGGCGCGGGGCGGCGTGGCGCTAGGCCCCGTGGCAGGCTCTGAGGCCGGGCGGTTGGGCCTGTTGTGTCATCCCCGGCGTTCAGCCGAGCTGCCTTTCCTGGCGGCCCGGGGGAGGGGAGCAGCGCCATCCCGGAGCATTGTTGCGGATGAGGGGGGAGGTGGTGGAGGGGGGGGGGAGGAGATGGGAATTCGATGCCTCTCTGGTGAGTGTGTGTGTGTGTGTGTGGCGGGGGGGATCCCTTGCTGAGGAGGGGAGGGGTGGAAACGGAGCTGACAAGATGGCCAGGCAGTCGCCGGAGTCTCGCTCCGGGGACATCCCCTCTGCCCCTGGCTCTCGGCAGGGCTGCCGTCCGCCGCCTCGCCTCGTCTGGGCTGCCTGGCGTGTGGAGCCAGCGCGGCCTCTCCTCTCCGGGCCCTGTGTAGCTGCTAATACAAAAGGGCAGTGTCAATGTTGACACTGCCGTACCGATTTGTATGCCCTTCTCAGTTTTCTCCCTCTCCCCCACTTCGGTTGGCCCCCTTTCCCTAATGGATCTTTCTCTTTTTTTTTAAAATATTTTTTTTTCTTCTATCCCCCCCCCCCCAAGAGCTATCGAATATCTTAAAGGAAAAAAATAGCAACTCCTTTTTCCTTCCCTCCTGCCGGGCTCGATAAAAATGCTAAATAATCGGCCGACGTCCATATTTCACAAGCTTGCTTTTTGGGGGGGGGGAGGAAGAAGGTGGGGAGAGAATGGAGACGCCTGTAGGGTCGGAGTTACAGTGCTGGCTACCCACCAGAGGGGTTATTTTTGTAGCTAATGTTTTAGAGCTGATGTTTTTCTTGCTTTCAGTCAAGAAGCAAGTTGCCTGGTCCTCGCGTTTGCTTGCATAATGCGTCGTACTTGGAGGCTGATCAAACGCTGGGTTCTGCCTTTCCTGCCTGGCTCTTCCTCCTCCCCTGGCGGGCTGTGGGGCACTGGGGAGTGGGAGAAGTTCGGAGGTGTTGGGAGTACCGATGCCAACCGCCTCCTGGCTCCTGCTCTGGTTAGCTGGGGCTGGGAAACAAACCGATACCGGGGCTTTCGCCAGACCTGTAGGCCCGTCTTCCTGCTGTTCAACTTTTTTATTGTTCCCCCTTCCTCCCCCCCCCTCCCCCCCTCCCTGTTAGTGCACTGGCTTGCTCGGCAGCCAGGGCTTGCCACAGAACGGGAGTCCGCGAGTCTGGACTGTGAACCGGAAAATAATAGGGGAAAGAAGGGAAAGTTATGTTAAGGGCTTTGTGGGAAAAGCATCGACGTATTGAACAAAGGTCCTGCCTGTATTGGAGAGAGGCCTGCATGTGAGGCCTGACTGTGTCGCATTTACACACGGGGAAGAAATGAGTACTTGGTACTGGCCTAAATTTATTCTGTAACTCTGGCGTGCAACTTGAGAACGTTTTTAGAGTCTGTGCGGTTTGTTTTGAGGGTGGCTTTATTATGTGTAGCAATCAATAATATTTTTAATTTGAAATGTTCTTTTTTTTTTTTTTAAAAGACTATTAGTTCTTTTTCTCTTCCTGCCTTGTTCATCAGAAATAATATTGATCCAGGGGCTCTAACACGGTAACACAAAGATCTTACTTAAACAGGGTAACTTCCACCGTGTATGTATCGTGTGTATTATGAATATTGTGTTTCCTGGTGCTTTAAAGGCTGTTAGAAAGAGGAGTTGAGTGGTTACCACCTTAGAAATATGAAGTACCTCCTTCATAATGAGAGAGCAGTTCTAATCGCTTAAATTTGAAATATTTTTTACAAGCTTTTCTTAGGGGAACTGTAACTGTGAGTGTGCTTCCTTTGTAAGACTTTAAAAGCTAGCAAGTGTTGCTGTGATTACTTCTGTTTATCTCTGGTACATTCTTTTCTCTCCAGTTCTGTCTCATTTCTCCCACCTAGACTTCTAATTATACAGGGGGGGTGTTTTAGTATTTGATTTCTGCTCAAACAAATTTGTGAGGTTTTTAAGTTTTTCTCCAAGGTAAAAGTTTAAAAATACATTATATTTTTATATAAATCTATAAAAATGCGTAATGGACACGAAAGAAGTACTTGAAAAAAATAACTGTATACCTTTCTATTGTTTGGTAGCCTATTTAATAAATAAGAATTAAATGTATTTTTAAACAAAATATTTCAGTTTCTGCAGATACTTTAGCAATGGATGTTATATTTGAACTAAGAAGTTTAAAAGCAGTCTTCTGGTGAAGTATTTTTTGCAGTATTTACTCAAGTTTTGAGAAATGCCCATGTTTTTATCTTGTAGCAATTTCTTTATTTGTAAAATGTAGCTGATTGTAAATGGCTCGGTTCTGTTTTATTGCACTGTTCTTGATCCTAACATGGACGGGTATTTTAGTTTTTATTGTTTAGTGTATCCTGTTGTGTTAGGAATATAGGTAATCTGATCTCTTCTCCCCCCCAACCCCGGGGTCTCTGAAAACATTGGGAGTATTAAGGTTAAATGGACAGCTTTAAAGTCTGAATGTTCTTTGGTCTCCAGATGGTTTCAGAGATAGAAGCCTAAACAGGTCTTAGCTGTTAGTAGAAAAATTGTAGGTCATCCACAATGTGACATTACTACTTACTAATATAGCAGATCTACTTCAGTAGGAGTGCTGACCTGTTGAGTAAGAGGCTTATGAAAATGGAATCTTTTGATGTCTTGCAAAAGTTCTTCAGACCATTAGGGAAACAACCTGTATCTTTCCACTAAATGAATGATCAGAACTGTCATCCTCTATTGGGAATCATGAACAGGTTAATTTTTTAACGTTCCTTTTTATATTGTGTTTTGCCTGGTTTATCTTCAAACATAGAAAGTAAATACTATAGAAAAAAGTTGTAATGAAATGTTCTTATAAAATCATTTCTAAATTTGAGGCCCACAGCTGTAGGCAACAAAGATACTGTATTCCTTCTGCAGTAGTTTATCAAAAATGTAATGCAGTTGACTTTACTGTCATGAAGACGTGATGAATTTCTGTGAGAGTTCTTACATCACTGATAAGTACAGTTATTTATTTTGAGACAGTCCAGAAAGATAATCTGAATAAATTCCTTTTCTTTCTGAGCAGCAAAGCTGAATTGTGAGTAGGAAAGTTATTGACTAACCTACATGTCAGTACTTCATTTGCAGCATAAGTGAATCTCTGAACTATCTGTGTTAATCTTGTATTACAGGCCATGCTATATTTTCTAACAAACTAATTAGTAAGCATCATGTAGAACACTTCTGATCACAGGTCTGTCTTCTGTCACCCTGAGACTAAATTACTATGATGAAGTACAATCAAATACCAAGGTTGTACAACATGGTGTACTATCACATTGTCAAAAACTGATCCTGGAATGTTTCTGAGATCTCCCATTGGCCTTTTGGATGATCTGTGTCCTGTTAATCACCTGTCAAATTAGCAATGCTCCCTATAAAGCATGTTGTGGACTCTGTGACACTCTTAATAGTGGAAACTTTTCATCAAGCTGTCACTGCACCATGCAGTGCTGCCTCTGAAGGTAGTAGGACATCTGAATTTTCTCGTAGGGTAATAGATTATCTTTGGGTCAGTGGGGTTACATTTCTGAAGATCTAATACTTTGAACTTGCACTAAATTTTAATATATATTTTTATTGTATATAATATATAAATATATATTATCTATATAGAATATTTTTATTATGTGTATTATACCATCTATATAGTACCATAGCAGATTTATGGCAGTGCACACACCAACTTCTTGTTGAATACTTTCATAGCTGAGTTTTAATTTGGAACATAAGGTTGGTAACTACAAGTCAGTCACATTAGCTCTTTTTTTCGTCTCCTGATATAATTTGCATGGAATAATAGATTTCTCAAGGAGCAAAGCTATTTTTTCTCAAACACAACAAAATAACAGTATGTAGCTGCTTGTTTCAGGGTGTCTTTTTAAACAAAATTTCTAACTTTTAAACATGAATTCATCAATCTTCCATAAATAAACAATGTCTATCTACACATGATACGAAGACAGTGCTAAGTCAACTGACTTTTCCCCTGAGTACTTTCAGGTACCTGTGATGGTTACTTCAGTGCAAAGATTAATTTTGAGGAGCAATTGTTCTCCTAATCCTGCCATGTGATAAAATTTTTCTCATCAAGTTGGTAGAATCTAACTGTGTAAATAGACAGTCATATTATCCTTCAATTCTGTCTGGCAGCCAGGGTTTGAGCACACATAACCAATCTGTTTACTCTCGCTGTCTATAATAAGGCTTGTCTTGCAGTGTACTGACTGTTGCCAGTTTTATTTGACTCGTGAACATACCCAGTACAAATATGGCAGAAAACTACCATGTTTAAGAGCAACAGACAGTCAACATTTGAGGTGAATACTCTTATGTAGGAAAAACTGTAAAAATTAGGTGTGTAACAGTTAATCAGAGTGATCTAATATTGGACTTCAATATTGAAGATGTGTGAGAAGCAGTAGTGCTCGTGCCATAATTGCTCTCAGTTACCCCAAGAAAACTTCCCTTCTCATGATTTGTGGAGTAAGCCAGTTTGGAAAGGACTTGTGGAGGTGGCTTGGCCCTGTTCATGACTTGACTTTATCTACTCTTAAATAGCTTTTCATTGAGAAGTGTACTGATAAAATAGCTCCATCTCTTTAAGTGGAAAGACGGGGAAAAAAACTATAAAGGTATGTATAGAGAGCGAGCTGGAAGGATTCTACAGTGTGTAGCAGTACAGTGCTGTCTTGTGGAGCAGGGGAAAAATCACTGTGTTCTTTGAATGCATTGGTCTGTTTTGTGATGGTGTCCACAATAGCTCGTACACTGAACTGTAAAGATTTTCCCTTCTTAAAAGGTATGAAAGGGTCTGAGTCATCTCCTAGAATGTGAACCTTGAATTCTAAGGAAGAAGTTGGTATTTCAAAATGGTAGCTGAAGTCCCTGGTACTTGTTGAACAATAATGCTTTTTTAAGATCTGAAAGGCAAGGTATATTTCATTGTTACTCTTCTTTCAGAGTAACTGTTTACTAACAGCCCTCATTTTATTGCATAACATCCAAACAAATAAACTTAGTGTAAAGAAAGGCAGCTACTTACTTGATGTTTGTAAAGGTGGAAATGAAAGAATACAAGTGTGATCTCTTTCTGTTGTACGTGTTTGGGGACAAAGGTGCTAAACTTTGAGAAGGCTGTCTAGCCATGGGGCAGGCATTGCACTCAACACCAGCAGTCTGCATCTCCTTTGGATTTGTGGCTGATTGCCGTTATGTTTAAAGCATGGTTAGTATCAGTTGTTATTAATGTAGAGTAATAACTGTGATGAATTTTTACTTGGATTTTTTTAGGGATAGTTCCTAAAAGTAAAACCATTAGGAAAAAGAGGCTGAGGACAAACCTTCATAGGTCATCTGGTACCTACTTACGCTCCAAGGTAACTAGGTCTAGTCTTATGCTATCTTTGCTTTTAGAAATCATACATGTTGTTTTGTTCTCCCTCATCTTCCACCATGTTTAACTTTTGTCTTAGTTGCCTTGCTGTGAGCTTCTTATGGTCTGTCTTACACACTTGGGGTAGAAGAAATGATTTCTCTGTCCTGTGGGCTTTTATATGCTTGAAGTCTGTTCTGTACCTCCTCTCTTGGTCCAAGACTGATAAGGCGTAAAAGTAGAAGTACAGGTAAATAAATATGGAAATAAAAAATACACTTCTATATAGTATCTAAGTTGAAAACATGAATTTTTAGGAGCAATATAAATTGAGGCACCAAAAAAGGAAAGACGTTAATAATGCATAATAGCAGTAGTGATGGTGGACTTTAATCTCCCATGCCTGCCTCTGTCTTCCCCCCACCTCCAAGAAAAGGAAGACACATACACTTATCTTCCCACCCCCCAGAAAAATAAAATTAAATGTCCTTGATGCTGATTAGATAATTTAACTCCTAGAATTAGTGAAGAGAAGCTGTGTTTACATCATACCTTTGTGGAATATTAATTTGTGGTCGATATTTATTTTCAGACAAGATAATATTGTAAGGTGTGGTTAATGTCAGGGCTAGAAGATGTCATCTTAACTGTGTTAATAATGTTCTGTGTCTTTTAGTGTCAAACCCCTTATGTAATTAGCTTATTCAGTACAGTGTGTGTCCCTTCCTGGAAGGTGTGTGCAGTGTATCTGAACCTTCTGATCACAGGTGAGATGTGGCTTTGCATGTCAAGAGAACTAAGGAAGAAGGTAACTGAAGGTGTGTATTAATAGGCAGTATGCTGAATACAAACTTGGACCTCTGCCTTTCTTAGAGTGTGAATGTTCTCTTCCTCTTTATTTTGAGGATATGCTCCGTTATAATCAAGCTACTGACTGGAAACTGTAATTTCTTTCTTGTAATTTCTCTTCACTTCTTTTAACTTTTTAGAGTTGTTTCAGTATAATAGCTTGATGAACTCATCCATTGTAAAGGGCTGAGGGGAAGGTGGGAAAACCCTGTCTTGAACAAGGGCACACAGACAGCCATAATCTGTGTTAATAAGCCTGAGTGAATAGCATCTGGGAACGAGCTGCATAGCTAGGTAGTTAGCTTTCTGTTCTTTTAAGTAACCCCAGCAATAAAAATAAATGGATTCAGGCAACTGAAGGGGCAGGAATACCATTGCTGTGCATAAAAATGCAACTTGTTTTGAAGTTAATTAGAAGATTTCTGGGGAAAACACTATTTCAACTGAATGTCATTTAAAGAAAGTGATGGAAGCTGCTTAACTTAGACAAACTTTAAGCCAGGATTCCAAGTGTTAAAAGTTGTGCTTTAAAGATCTGCTACAGTCTAGTCCATGGTGTTTTTTCATGTTTATGTAATGACAGTGTGGGCTGCCATATCTTACTCTGGTAGTGTTGTGCTTGATTTATTTATCAGATACCTTTCTACAATCAAAACACTGGTAATGAAATTGAAGACCTGCATTATATTGTAAGATTATGGATTAAAGAAGTTATTTTAATTACCTTACTCAGCTAAAAAAAAGCTTGTCAGGAGAACAATTATATACCTTTGACAAAAAAAGGTAATAAATAGGCTTTCTTAAAATTTCTTGTGTGACAGCTTTTGAGCTGGGTGAAGTTCTGCTGCATGCTCCCTGTCTCTCATTTACCTCAAGCAGACTTGCAGCTGAATGTAGCCATGTTTCCTACTAGACTCTTGACAGCAGGACTCTAGCTAAAAACTTTCATCAGCACTTTGTAATTAGAATTGGAAGAAGCATTGTAAGAGAAATGCTGCTGCAGATGTCAGTCTGCAAATTTAAATACTCCATGGAGAGGGTGGAAAGTGAGTTCTCCTAACTGAAAAGGAAAGGTAAATTTTGTGGAATTTATTAAGTGAAGGAATGGTTCCACTTAAATGCCTTCTATTAATGATTACTTGAGCAGTATGGTCATAGTAGTGAGGGAGGGATTCTTTTTTTTCTTTTTAATAGTGTAGGGGTTGATGTACTGCTGAAACTGGAGTTGCAGCAGAATGAGCACTGAAGATTCTGACTTAACTGTGTGTGCAAATGAACTCAAGTAAGCTAGAACCTGAGGACTGTATATTTTTTAAACTTGAGGTAAATAAAAATGTAAGAAGGAGTTAATCTTTGAGAGCACACCTAAATGTAAAGTTGCCTGTGAGACTCCACTGAAGTGACAGGCAGAGTAATCTCCATTTGTCCCTTTCAAAATACAATGCAATAAACACATTTCCTGGGTGTGTTTGTATTCCCTGGGTGCATCAGGCTTTTTCTTCGGTCACAAATTTAGCCTAAAGCTGTTAAAAATATTCTTATAATTTTAAATAAAACAGCTTCCTGTTAGGTAACTTAAGTTAATGGATAAACAAAGTAATTGTATCATCTATTTTCCAAAACACTCTTAATATATTTTGTTCAGATAATGTCTTGAGTTTCTATCAGATTGAGATCTTATACCTAAATTCTAGCTGTGCTTCCTGCTGGCTGCACCTGTAGTGCCACTAGAAACACTGACAACTCCCTTGACCTATTCTTAGTTGTCTGACTGTTCTAAGCTAGCATTGCTTCTGTTTGTGATACCTGGTTTGTTGCAGTTTCACGCACACTTGAAATTACTGGAAACCCAATTAAATCTCACCTGTACTATTCATGCAATTTGGTTTCAGTTTTGTTTTAGTGCTGTTGGAGCATTTCAAAACTTAAATCAGAAGCAAGCCAAGTAGGTTGCTGTGCATAGCAAAATTGCTTAATGTTTTTTTTCATCTAAAAGTTGTTTCCTTCAAGTAAGAAATGGTTTCTTCCTTACAGATTTTTATATTTGCTATATTGTTTTCCTTCAACAAAGCTGTGTCAGATTACTGGGAAGGTCAGCTCAGTGAGATGGCAAATAAAAACTAGATAGCAGGTCATATTGTGAATTGATCCAACAGTGTTAAATTGGTGTTTTGACTTCCTCAGTTCTGTAACATATTCTGAAGTACCAGTTGTCTTGAATCTTGTTAATGACTCAAATTACAAAATTAGAAAATCTCTGTTGTACTTTCATAGTGCTCCTGTGTTTTTGCTAGCTCTACACGGAGCTCTTTTCAAAAAATAGCTGCTTTGGTTTTCTGAATGTATTAACTCTGGCATTTTTTCCCTCCCCCTCAATTGGGAGATATCAAATGTGAACATATGGACGCAGGGTGACACAGAGATAGACAACAGCTGGATAAACAACCTCTGCATAGGATAACCCTGTCCAAAAGAGCAGTGTATGGTTTGGGGTTTTTTTTCAATCCTAGAACTCGCTGTTTACTGCAATAACTTGCTTTGTGGAGAGCTGTCTTCTGCCTCCCCCTCTCCTTCCCAGCAGAAGGTGTGGGGACAGGTTTTCTTTCCTTAGTCACAGCAAAGCTTCAGTGGTAGCTACCATGGGACAGGACAAGAAGTGTCATAAACTGCAGATAATATAGGTTGCTTCTTTGCAGTGCCTTCTGACTGCTTTTACCTTTGGAGAAAAAACGGGTGTTAGGATAACAAGAATGCTGTTCCAGTTATTTCCTTGGCAAAAAGATCAAAGCATGGGTACTAGCCTTGTCTGCTTTTTGTACCTGAGTGTTTCAGCCAGTCCTGAGCACCTCATCTTTCCGTTGATTGGCCTAATAGAACAACAGAACTTAGTTGTCAATTGTCAGTAAGGACAGTGAAGTACTGCTGTCTAGGAATAAGCCTAGTAGGAGACCTCAATGTCAAAAGTGCCATCTGCTAATATTGCTGAAAGCATGCAAGTGTGTGTATTCATTTTGTTTTCATACTTGCTTTTTTAATTCTTCAGTCCTCCTGGGAGATTGTTTCATCATGTCATTTCCTGAAATTTAGGATCATTCAATTTCCAGCCTGATGGTTCCTTATAACTCTTTTGCCTGCTAACTATATCAGTGCTATCTTCTCACTTTAACTAATTTTCTTTCTCTTGCTGTTGTACCCTTTGCACTCACAGAAAACATTTATAACCTTGTTCCTAGGCTAAATAGTATAGTCTTTGGCAGTCATCTCCTGTAAGAGCACTTTTTCATCTGGAATTCATCTCCTTTGACCCAGCCAGCTGGCATGGGATAGAGTATTCCAGATACTTTCTGTACAAAAGCACTGGAGAATTCTGTTACTTGGTAGTGGTATATGTATACCTAAGCATTGGTGCTTCTTCTACACCCCATCCTCATCTCCATTCCCTTCCAGTATCACTGAGTAACTGGAACATGTAGTCACTAATGCTTATGTCAAATGACAAGGGCTTGGCTTGTAGCAAAACTTCCTGGATTTAGAACTGACATACAGGATCTCCATGCTGCTTGGGTTTATTGTGCTTCATAGCATTGCAAGGGTCTCATTAGAAAAATTCACTGTTCCATGGTTTTGATTCATACTTACTATTTTGGAGGAGGAAAGGATGAGAGAAAAGGGATTTTGTATGCTTTGATAGTTTTGTGAAAGAAGTGAGTTTTGAGGGAGCAGCTCTGATGTTACATATCAGTAGTTAATGTTGACATGAGTAATGCAGTAACAATAATAAAGCTTTCACGTTATTTCATAGTTTCATTCTATGGGTAATAGTCTGTTCATCATTACAGATACTTTCTGCTGAACTTGTAAAATGCTCTTTCCTATTTAGATACTATCTAACAGCAGTTGGTTGTTTAGTTTGGAATTTAACAAAGCAGAAGTAAAACAACAAATGACCTCTCTTGTTTAAGCCTGGAAGTAGTAGCAAGTGTTGTGAGTTCTGCTGTCAGATCTTTTTTTCACTTCTGGAACCTGCTGATGTCTTGTCATTACTGAATTAGGGTTTCGAGATTTAATTCTGTCACAATTTTTAGATTATTGCCTGCCTTCAAATGTGTTAGAAATGTTTAAGCACCCATAGCTTACAGAAACTGTCCTTTTGAACTGTTTTTCCCAACACTGGGCCTCTGGCTGCAGGTTCACAGCAGCTGTGAATATTTTTAAGTCCAGCTATTTCTAAAAGATGGAAGTACTTCAGACAAAAATATTTCTGCTCTAGTGTGTTTATTGTAACACAGCTTTGAAACACACAGGAGTGGAAAGCTGTAATTCAATAGTCCTCATCAAAGAGTAATTGTACTTTTCTGCTAACCTGGGGTTCAACCTGAATGTCTGTCTACATATGTTCATGGAGTAAACAAATACAGTTTCATGGCACTTCTAACAGTGAAGTAAGGTAGACTCTCCTGTGAAAAGTATTTGAGAAAAACTATTCTCTCAGGAGAAGAGAGGTCCAGTTCCCGGAAGTATTGTCAACACTAACGGGATCTCATTTTAGAAATAGTAGTTTGCTTTTAAAAGCAAAGGGACAGTTCTTCCTTACTGCATTTTTGGATCACTTTAGATTGGAGTACTTTAAATGCCTGAGTTTTAGCTAAAATATCTAGTTGCCAGCTAAAGGCTAACAGGGCAAGGAAAAAAAAGTGCAAAAGTATGTCCAAGTGTTCAATTTTTATACCGCTAACTCTGGCTGTGTTGTCATAAATTACAAAGTTATACTGTGGAAGGTAGTTGCATCTGTGGGGAGATCAATGCTGTTGACTCATGAATGTTGCTCTGAGATCATGGAGTGACAGGTCAAGAAGATGCAAACTACTCTAACACAAGCTGAATATCAGAGGAAATAGACCTAGTTGAGTTGTGGCTTGTAAGCCCCTACGTTTGCTTTATGGATATTCTTCAACTTGTTTTAAAAAGTCTACTTCAGAAGGATTTCTGTTGACGACATCAAAAGCAGAAGGTGACGTGCGAGTCTAGACCTGTGTCAGCTAGAAGCAGAAGCTCAACCTGTAGTGATTTAAATGTCCAAGTTCAGTTATGTCAAGGTGCATCCAAAACCAAGGTAGTTTGTTACTACTTGATAGTATTTCAGGTTATGGCAACAAACTAGAGTTGCGCCTGTCCTTGGTATGGCTTTGCTGTGTTGGTGGGGAGTTTGGGAAGGCTGGTGGCCCAGCTTTGAGGTGGGAATAATTTCAAGACGTGTTTGTGACTGGCTATCAGCCAAGCCACTATGTTCTCTATACTTGTATAGACTGGAGTAGCATTTGTGGTGGGAGAGTGTAGGAGAAGCTGATAGAATTTCAGTTTGCTTCAGCAGAATTTGAAGATTTAGCAGTGACAGTTGATGATAGTCTGAAGTGTCAGGTTTTAACTTCTGTATAAACTTGTACAAATGGGATCGTCTACATTTTTGACCAACTCATCGAGTTTGATGTGCTGAATTCTAACATGAAAATAGTCTGGACAGGCATTAGAGTGAAACTAATAATGGTGCTCTATCCCTGTGCCTCTGAGGGGTTTGTAATAATGACACACTCAAAGGTAGAAACTTTGGATAAATAGATGTAGTTGTTGGAAACTGCCTTTTACCAAGTACACAAGACTTTCACTTAGTTTTTGGATTAGAGGAACTACCTTTACTTTCTAATTTATTTAGATAACGCTCACTAGGATGTCTACCAAGAAATGTAGTTGGGTTTTTAGCTTCTATCAGTGCTGTGGTACTACAGTGGAGTTCAGCTGAAAAAATACTTAGTGCAGATTGATGGCTCTGATGCCCTGAAGGCTGGCTTGCTGAGGTTTTCTGTCCTTAGTCTGTACTGTAACTTTAAGTTAAATCTTGTATGAAGAGTATAAGGAGCTGTAATCAATATTAAGCTTGGACTAAATGGAGTTCTTAAAAAGAGGATGTTTGGCTCACATCTGTCATACTTGAATATATACAGAAAGTTTACACTGTCATTTTAATTAGAAAAGTATCCGTTATAAAACACATTGCTATGTAACATCCTGCAGTGCTCTTCTTGAAAATAAAAAAAGCACCCCTGAAACTTTAAGGCTTTTTATCAAGCAGCTGTTTAATGTAATAAATATTGTCATACTACTATATGCTAAGGGCATATACTGTCCTTGACATTTGAAAGTACACCACTAGCCTGGTGATTTGAAAATTCAATATTAGAAGCTTTATGCTATCCATTTTCTAACTAGTCAGAATAAATATTTAATAGGAAATAGTTGAAACTATTTCTTAATAGATACTGCAGG
Source organism: Todiramphus chloris collaris (assembly GCA_025345505.1). Taxonomy (NCBI): domain Eukaryota; kingdom Metazoa; phylum Chordata; class Aves; order Coraciiformes; family Alcedinidae; genus Todiramphus; species Todiramphus chloris. Next base: position 19,593,228 of record JANVCC010000030.1, read on the forward strand.
TTTGGTGAGCAGTGTTTTCAAACTATTCAGCTTTCAGTTCTGTGAAAGAAGCTTGTGCTTCTGTTTGCAAATGGCAGTATACAGTATATGTGTCCCAAACACTATTCTGCCAGGGTAGCCTTTAAATACTAAGAGAATATATACGTTTGAAAAACATAGAGGACAGACCCAAAGTTAGTACAATTAATTTGGCATCTTTGGTAGCCAATGTGGGTTGGAGGTGCTAGGAAATAATTGCTGGGAGAAAAGATACACTTGAAAGACCTAAACTGGGGAAATAAAAGTAGTAAAAATACTTTGATTACTAAACACTTCGTTGCTCATTAATCATATGTGGGATGGGGATGTGCATGCTCCTACATGAGTATCTTTGATTAGCAAAACAGATACAGGATTAAGAGAGGCTGCAGCTGTTATGAAATACCTAAATTTTGCATTTGATATGATAAGATACTGTGTGGAGGGGATGGAAGGAAGAAACTGTGCTCACTTCTGGGCCTACAGGTATTTTCCCCTATTCATTCATAAGCCTGTTTACTTCATATTCTTTCTTTTCATATTTACTTTCATAATCTTTCCCTGAAGCCACTCTATTCCTTGTGTGTTTTTTCTCAAGTGTTGTAAAGAGAGTTGTTCTGCCTTGCATTGTGATGAATCTGCCCAGTCCAGTTAAATATGCTTTTCTCTCCCTTACTAGTGAATTTCATTAAATGGCTTAAAATAAATAAAGAGGATGAACGTGGAATAGTTCTGAAGCTATATGAGTGTCTTGTAGATATTTTTTTTTTTTAAAGAAAACAAAACAAAAAGACAAGAAGTCTTGCATAGGAGCTAAGTGAAGCTTCTTTCCAGTTCAGTGTCATCCTAATGCTATGGGATTGTTTTCATGTTTGCAGAAGTGTCTTTCAGGAGCATAGCAAGATGGATGCATGGTTTTGCTCCAAAGTGTTCTACCATTGATGTACATTTGAAGTACTGAAATACTGTCTTGCTTTCTTCTCTTCCTCACCATATTCTCTTCCAATTCTAGACAATCAGTATGTGCTGTTGGGGGCAGATAGCTTGTTAGTTTGCTCCTAAGGCATAGTTAAGCATTAGCATAGGGTGAAAGTCACCTGTATAGGAGACAATTCTTGAGTATTCTGACTAGGTCACAGAGTAAGTTGCAAGAGTAAAGGCTTATCAAATCAGCTATTATTCTTAATCATTTTGGTCCTAAGATGAAGCTGTAAGAAGATTACAGTTGCTTATTCTTTTTTTAAGTTGTGGAGAAACTTTGTGGTGTTCTGATGTCATCTGTATTGCTAAGTCTGAATCCTTTCAGTACATCAGGGAGCAGCAGTTTAGCTGTGAGGTAACAAAAAGCATTGAACAGATTTATGCAGCATCTATTAGAACATAACGTCTCCTTGGCTGGAAGTAGCCTTTCTTCCAACTCTAAAGTGACTAGCTGTTGGTAAGAGATTCAGGAATTCGTGGCAAACCTGGCCATGCTGTGACCCTGAGGAACAATACCTTATTAGTGTCAATTTTTTAATCTAGTGAACCATAATGTATGGGCAGGTTACTCTTGGTGCTTGTGCAAGTGAAGTGTGTGGGTAGCCTAGGAGAGAGGAGGTAAAAAACATAGGTGAGGTAAAGCAGAAAAGAAAGGGCTGATGGTACTTGCACATACAGGAAGGAAGAGAGGAATTTGTAGCAGACTTGTTTTGTCTACAGTAAAATTTTTTCCATGATGGTAAAGGTTGAAACCTTCCTAAAATGAAATTGTGGAAGATATTTTATCTTCTGTGTAGCTACCTTGAAAGAATAGCTCTGAGCACTGTAAACTGATGCTGTCAATGATAGGATCAGCTTAGACAGTTTAATCCTTAGTGTTTCGTTGGGTGTGACTTCCTTTTCTTCAGCTTCGCTGTTTCTCTGTACAGATGTTTGGTAGGTAGTTTGGTTCATGATTTCATACAAGGTAAATGCCTTTAATTGTGCCTGTGTCAGTAATTTGGTATGAGTATTGGAAGCTCACTCTTAATTACACCACTGCAAGATATAATGTCAATACATAAATTCTTTTCCTTTGAGAAGATGCATCTGTGGCAAGTAATTCCAAGGTGCCGTTGGTTCGAGCACTATCCAGTTTAGAAACACTAAATGTGTTTTAAACCCTTTATTGGTGCAGTATTCTGGTGATAGCTAAAGACCCAGTGCTGAGGAAGCCGGAAACTTAACCTGTTTTAATTGGATTTCATCCTCAACAGCTACAATTAAAGCATTTCCCAGATTGTATCACGTAACATTGGAATCTTGCTATGCATCAGGGCTATGGCCTTCTTGTGTAGCATTTGAATAGAAGTCTTTATTCAGGAGGATAGCATAACTTGCTTGAGACAGGAAAGGACCCTTCAACAAACATCAGCTTGAGTCTATGCTGGGTATCAATGATTAGAAAAACAAAAGGAAAGCTACTGAAATCCTCCCCATTTGACCAAAAGTTTTCCAACTGATATCTTGAAGATGCAAGCACTTGAGACCTAGTGAAGTATGGAACATAGGAGTACTGCCCCTTCTGCTGGAACCATAGATTATTTTTAGAATTTTTAGTTTTAATCTTTAAACTGTTTAAGATGTGCTAATAGGAGTGAACAGGCTTCTCAACTTCTGCCATTTCTGTATGTAAACTAGTTTCAAACTGAAGTTGAACATTATCAAAATGAAGACTTAGTCTTCTCCCTCTGGCTTGTTTTAAGGTAGTTCTACATAACTGCAAGATTACAGATCTAAGGGCATTATCTGTGGCACTTGTCTGATCTTCTTGTACAAGTCAACTGTTTTTTCTTTGTTCTTCCAGCAGTAATTTCTCAAAGATCTAGTCTCTGAATTTCTTCATTCTAGTGGCTGATTAAAGTTACTTTCTTTTTGTTTCTGCCTCCCTTTTCTAGTTGTCTAGAAGATTGCAGAGATCACATTACAGTAATGTGGACTTTTGGTCTGGGGGATATGGTCTAGGGGTGAACTTGTAGAGCAGGGCTGATGGTTGGACACGATGATCCCAAGGGTCTTTTCCAACCTGAGTGACTCTGATTAACTAAACCGTGTTTTACTAGCCACTGAAATCACTAAGTCTCTCTATTTTAAGATAGTGTGGCAGAAGTTGATTAGAAACTTGGCAGAGCTCAGGCAGCCTGCCATGCTGCAACTTGGCACATGTATTGTCTAACAGGCTCTGCAGGTAGGACTAGGGTATGTGCCGTATCAATATTTGTCTTGTGCTGTTGCACTTGGTTTTACTTAGGGCTGTGCCAGATGCAGGTGGACGGCAAACTGCAAACAAGGCATCACCTGGTGTGTGCGGTTAGCGGGTTTTTTTGTTAATGTATATAATGTTAGGGAAAGCTTAAGCCCACCACACAGGTAGTGAATTTTGGCCCCTAGTAGGCAAGGGTTTCTAGAGTAGCTGAAAATGGACAGAAGAGGTGTTACTTCTGTTGTTTGTGACAGTTTTTGTTGGGAGTCTGATGGAAGTAAAGAACAACTCACATCAGTTCACTGTGGGTACAAATAGCAGAGCTTTGGTCAGAATTTGGGTGCTGGAAAGTATGTTCCCCAGAAGAGATACTTTGAAAGAGAGATGCTTTTGTTTAAAAAGGAAAAAAGTGACCATTACTTCCATTGTTGCTAACAAGTTGGAAACACACGGGTATTGGCACCAGGTAGCAGAACTGCATACTGAGACTCTCGTAGCTTAAACTTCTCTCTCTAGCAGCTCGTAAGTAACAGTAGCTTTAGTTCCTGTAGAGGTGAAGAGGCCCTTCCTGTAGGATCTGGTTTGGCAGAGAAATTTGGTCTGTGTCACAAGTGCACAGAAGAGTAAACTTGGAACACACTTGTTCTTCAATTTTCCCTTCTCTTTCCCATTGCTGTACTAAAAGGGAAAAAGATCTGTCAACAAAGAGACAAGAACTGGTTCAGTATTCTGCAGCTAACATTTTTCTGTGGTTTATATGTGCTTGTTCTGTGTGGTATAAGAAGTGTTTCATCTTACTGACATACTGAAATACCTTCTTTGGGCTTCTTAAGCCCAGCTGTTGCTGGCTGACTTGCAGCTTTCCAGATGATACTATTCTTTTACTGAATATAGATTAATTCCCAAGTTTCTGTGTTCTTTTGATAATTTTACTTCTGTGCAGAAAAGTGTAACTGCTGCAGAATTGACCGAATTGTGCAACAGAACGTAATGTTTAGCTGGTTAAAAAAACCAAAACCAAAACAGAGCACTGAAGACCTAGAAACTACAGGTATTGTAAACATCAAAGTATTTTCTGAAAGTGAGTCCTGGCATTCTGCCACTGAGAGCATTCTCTTCCTTCACTGATGAATCCAAGCCAGACTGTACACTGATGGAGAACTTGTATTGAGCTAGTCTGGATGTATCACAAGCACTGACATGGAGAGGTATTTTTGTATATTTATATATTTTTTTTACAAAGGCAGATCCTTTGAACTAAGGTGTGACCTACCATTGTAAACAAACATTCTAAGAGATTGTTTTTATAATAAACATCATTGTGGATGCTCTCAAAAACAAGACTAATAGTTGCTGTTGACAACATCTTTAATTTCCAGACTATTAAAGAAGCAAGAGAACAAAATGAAGTGCTTTCTATTTTTCATAGAATGGTTCTGTGAAATGATCATCCTTCCAACCCCTGCCATGAGCAGGGACACCTCCTATTAGACCAGGTGGCACAAGGTCCCATCCAGTCTGGTCTGAAACACATCCAGTGATGGAGCATCCACAGCTTCCCTGGACAACCTGTTCCAGTGTCTTGCCACCCTCCAAGTGAAGAACTTCTTCCTAATTTCTAATCTAAATCTATGCTTTTCCAGTCAGAAGCCATTACCCCACATCGTATTGCTACAGGTCCTTGTAAAAAGTCCCTCCCCAGCTTCCTTGTAGGCTCCAAAGAGTTTTATTATTTTCTCTTTTGGGTGAGGATCCAAGATCTGAATGACACTTGTGTACTTATGTGAACCCAAATCCATTCCCATGTAGTATTTTTGTCATCGATGAGCATAAGGGAAGTAAAGCAATGAGATGGCAGAACTGAAGAAATGCCCTCAAAACAGCATTATATTTGTTCCATGCAAGTCCTTTACTTTTTCCTCCTCACACTGCAGCCTCTGGTCTTCCAGAGGGAAGGAGTGTAGAAGATAAAGGTGTTTACAGTTAGCTTCCTCCATTAACCAGTTCAAAAGAATTCACTTTAGCTTTAGTCTTGCTTTAGCTTCTCAGTGCACTAAAATGGTGATTCTTTCTTCAGTAATGAAGCGATGCTATAGACTCCTGTGTACCGTGAGCTGGGGACACTAGTTGTACAGACAGACCTGAGACATCAGACCTCACCTTTGTATCCTGTATAGCCATATGCACAGCAGAACACGAGCAGTGTGTGGTGGGGTAAGCTGGCCAGATGAACAGGAATGTTCTGCTGTCTAACGTCTGCAGTTGTGCTGTTGACTGGTTATAAAGTCATCTGCCAGTGGTGCTGTGCTTCTCTATAGGTTTGATTAGTGCCTCATTTTCTATTTCAGTTTGACTTTTCCACAGCCCTAAAGGGACTGGCTAAGGTTCTGGATATAGTTTGTAGGCCAAGCCACTGTTTCTTTTAAACTAATGATGGGTGCAAGTTCTCAGTCGTCTTCATGGAACAAGGTTTTAATCTTCCAGGTCACTGTAGACATCCAGTTTGTTTTTCTTTGCCAGGCTCAGCCTGACAGTTGACTTCAAATTCAACTGACCCTGCCTGAAGCAGGGGAAGCTGTTCAGCTTTGCAAATGAGTGTCTCCCACTGTCATAAAGCTACTTTTATCAATGCTGGAGCATGTGATAGCATGTATTTAGATTTTTTTTTTTAATTCCCTGTAATTGACCTTTTACTTCCCCAGACTGTATTCTCAAGCTACGGTATCTTCTGCACAGATACCCTCCAGTTCTTTTACCAGACAGAAGTCAGCTTGTAAGGGTGCTGCTGCTTTGCTGGCTTGGAGTCATGGCATGTGTAACCTGCTGGATGACAACAGTCCGAACAACCTGGCCATTCTGCTAGCAAATGGTGTTGTGTGTATTTTCAGAGGCATTTTTGGTGTTCTTATCTCCTGTGAGAACTTCTAAATCTTCTGTATGAAGAGGCTATGAATATTCTAACAGTCAGTTGCCAGTATAGTTCCCCCAATTCCAAACCACGAGATCACAAATGAAGATATTTGTATCTTTTCTCCCTTCCTCTTCTATGCTAAGACTTTCTCTGCCCAGTTTTTGTTGGTAGGTCATTCTAGATATAATCTAGAGAATCTTAACCTGATGATGACATCCTGTGAAGTTCCTAGCCACTCATTTTGCTGGTTCTCTGAACATGGCCTTCTGCACTGCTACTGTCTCAGCTAGAAGGCTAGGCGAGGACTAAGCTCTTGAAAGACTGTAAGAGCTGACTTCTTCCTACAGCAAGGTCCAAAGGTTGCCATAATCTTCTCATGGCTCTTTGTTATAAAGTCAGTGGAAGAAAGGGATAACTCCTCCTTGACTGGGCTTGTAGGTTTGGGGTTGTGGTTTGGTTGTGTGGTTGTTTTTGTTTCTTTCTTTTATGCAGTCTGTACCTTCAGTGTAATTATGGCTTACTGGTATTTGAGAAATTTTCTGCAGTAGCCATACCTCTTCTAGTGTGTGGGCTATTTCTGAAATGTCTAAGTGCTTTCACTCTAATGATTATGGTGCAGCTGAATTAAAAAGACCTCTTGACCTCTTGTAAGTAAATCTGGGAAGAATATTATGCTGAAGCTTGGGGGTTTTTTTGTTTTTTCTTTTTGGTCAGCAGTTTGGAAAAATTTGTTTCTGGGTTATTGCTTATGTATTGTCTGCAGTTACCCAGTGTAAAAATGGCCACGTGAGCTAATCCTGGCTAGTCTTCAGTGGCTGGGCTCCTTTGATACTTGCAGCATGCATGCCCACTTTGTTTGCTTCCTCATCTTATTCCAGGTTACTGGATTGCACTTCTGAGGAACTGCAGGGGAGGGAATGCTTCCTGAGCTGTAGGGGACTGCAGTGAGAAACATGGCCAGAGTTGTTTCTTTTCCTTTCAGAGATGTTGTCCATGGGATAGATGGGAGATGTGTCCATGCATCCTGTGTCCATGCATGTCTGTACAGATCTGAGATCTCGGGTTACTTGAGCTGTCACCTGACATTTTATCAAATGCTTCTGCTGAAAGTAGTATTTTTGGGTTGTCTTTTAATGTCTTCTCTGCATGCCTTTATATCTGGCGTGATATTTGGATATCTTACTTAATTTGTGATTTCTTGCCCCCCTTTTTACAGGGAGTATTTCATGATTCACCTTTTTGCCTTTCTGCTCTTGCTCAGAAGTCAGAATATATTTTGTCGTGGTTGGAAATTGTTACTTCTCAGCAGAATGAGACATGTCTAACAGAACCTAATATCCTACTTCTCAACGGGAGGTTAGACCAGATGATCTTGAGAGATCCTTTGCAGCCAGTCCTTTAATGATTCTGACTGAACTCTTGTACTCCAGTTGAACTCTGAATCTAAAAGGCAGCCAGTCTGAAGAGGAGATGGTCTCTGTATTCTGTTGAACTCTGTTTTCCCAGCAATATCTTATTAATGTCTTCCAAGGGAGCTGACAAAGTGATGCAACTATTTTAAGTTGTAGAAATTCTGTGCTAAAGAGAGGTAGAAATCTGTTTGTTTCCCTACTACTAAACATGCTTGTTTTAAGAAGAAACTTCCCTGATACCTACTTGTTTTCCTTCCCATCAGTGAGGTAGTGTTACAATCCTAGGAGGCTGTAGAATCTTTTTTGTCCTGAAGATTTTTCTCTGTGTACTGAATTTGCCCTAGTTAGTGTATCTTTGCATGTATTTCAGTGTGTAGGTGTTTTCTTTAGCATAGAGGGGAAGAATTTGATTCAGTATCAAAAGTTCATCTGATAAGTCACCATGTGAATTTTACATCATTAGAAGCAGTGCTACATGTAAGCCAGAGTGTACTCCTAGCATCTTTAAATCATGTAGACAGCTTACGGCTATTCATGGGGAGAAGGCAGAAGTGGACCCAGATTAAAAAAAAAAAGTGGTGTCTTGCTGTTGCTATGTGGAAAGAAATGCTTGGCATTCCTTAAGGCTTGATACTTTCATGCAGCTGAATAACCCAGGATTGGCATGAATGCGGCCGGGGATCCATACATCTTACTCTGCCTTACAGCACCTTGCAGCTCGTGGTACAATGTATTTTTCCCTTGTTTGTATGTAGAAATTTGCTATCAGGAAGAAGGGAGGGATGATGAGAATTTGGGAGATGTCACAAAGTTTCTAGGAAATCTTCAGTATGTCGTTGTACCCACTCCCTACGTTACCCTGTGAACTATTTCTACAAGAAGGAGGGACAAGTGCCTGCTTAAACTGAACATACAAGCTGCTTCTTGCGTGGAGATTTGACATGAAATTTATGTTTGGAAGTGAGGACTGCAATGGAAAAAGAACTGGGCAGAGCGGATAACTGTTGAATTTAGAGAGTATAGTGAGAAAAGATACATTTGTCAGAATCAGCTGCACAAGGCTCAGTTCAAAACGACTAACTGGACTAAAAAGAATTCTTAATTTCTGAGTCAGCTGGTGAAGTAGTAGAAGCAATTGCATGAGTGCTTGCAAGTGCTTGCTTGCAAGGCAAGAAAATAGGTGTGTATGTTTGCAGATAAATGAGGATAACCTTGTGAGCAGTGAGCAAAAATGAGGTGCAGCTATGAGATCAGTTTAAAATGAAGTTATGTAGGTCCAAAACAAGAAGGAAGGTACTAAACCATGTGTGGCAAGCTCTTCAGCTGCAATTAAAGGCTCAACTCCTTAATGTGCTGTATGTTTATATATTTAGAATGTTGCTTCCACCTTAACTAGATTTGTCACGGCTACAACAGTTGATACTGTAAATTAATGTTATCCACATTGAAGCGAAGGAATACAAATCTCAAGTCTTAGACTTCACATTTTCTGATAAGTATGCTGAACTCTGGGTTCTGGCTGGCAAGATGTGCAACTTGCTGGAAGAAAATGTTCTGAATTTACAAGGCATATGAACATCCTCCCGCCTTCCTTCTCTTCCTTTTGCCTAATTCTGATGTCAGGGCAGTAAATCTTTGTAATTTTGAGAAGCTGAGTTGCTGCAGCAGCATTAAGTAAGGCACTGTTTTTTTAGGCCAGGATACGAAAGAGAAAGTATGCCAGCCAGTGTACTTAGCTCAACTCCAAGCAGATAACAGGTATTAGAATGAAGTACTACATGCACAGGTACTAGACATATCCTTAAATATTCAGGAAATAGGGAGTGCAAGAGCTTGAAAAATTCTTGCGCTACCAAGACTCTTGCTAAGAACTTAAAAATCCAGAAAACATCCCAAACAAGCTCTAGAGCTCATCCAAGTTGATTAAAGAAGATCTTTTCTTGTGAAACAGTTTAATTCCACTTTTATAGGGGTTGTTACTGGTTTGTCTTGTTGAAACAGTGGCCCTATACTGTGCTGGAGTGCTTCAGTTTAGTCCTCCTCTTCTCTCTGTAGCCTCCATCACAAATGGTGACGTTACAGTGCATGGTATCCTTCAGGGAGTAGCTTTGCCTATTGAGTAAATGCCAATACAGGCTTGCTCTGTAGTTGTCAGCTTCCTGGGATTGCTTCAAAGTCATGGAAGAGTGTCAGTCACTTCCTGTTTGTTGGCTTTTGTGTTTGTATCTTGTCTTCTTCTGGAACCTACATTACCTGTAGTGTCTATAGTAGAGATGCTAGACCTACAGATAGTAGTTGTAGTTGCTTTCCTGTGCATAACAAACATGTCTGTTGATGGTAGTCATCTAGGCTTTGCTAAAACTCAAGATTACAATGCAAGGTAATAGAAATTGGATGCCAGTGCTGTTAAAAGTTTTCAGAAGATACATTATGGGGTTATTTGGAATGCTGAGTTAGAATTCATCCTGAGTCTAAAGAGTCTCCTTGGGGAGGGAGGATCTGTGGGCCAGTGCTTTGACATCACAAGAGCCAGGAATATGGAGTTGTGACACTAAGTAAAATGGCTTGTTTACAGAAATCTTTGCTAGAGGAGGACCTGAACTTAAAATCATCAAATCACAAAGCCTGTCGACTGAAGCACGGAGGTCTGATGTTTTGTATCATCAGTAAACTTGCTAAGGGTCCACTCTATCCCTTCATCCAGATCATTGATGAAGATGTTGAGTGAGACTGGACCCAGTACTGACCCCTGGGGAAACACCACTAGCTACAGGTCTCCAGCTGGACTCTGTGCCACTGATCATGACCCTCTGAGTTCTATTGTGTAGCTGTTGCTTTTGTTGTCTGCTGCTGTGTTGGACCTCTTGGTGGGAAGAACCCAAAGAACTTTCAAAAGATGCTTTTGACTCCTTTGATGTGGGGATTAGGATGAGATGCAAGTCTCTTGCCTAATCTGTATTTTTTACTTGATTGATGGAGCTTATTTAAGATATTTCTGGCATGCTAATAGGGAGCTTTTAGTACTAGGTTGTATCACTGGTGTAACAAGACTGAATCTGAGCTAGCAAAGTCCAGATCACTAGTTTTGGGTGCTCTGCAGGCATCTTGATCATATACACGTTCCCTTTGGCATTGTACAAGGTATGTGAGGTAACGGTTTGCACAGTAACCTGTGTGTGTGCCTGACTGCTCATGGCCCCTACAGGCAAACTGAATAATTCAGCGTTTCTTAGATTTTTTTTTTCTACTCACCTTTGTTCATTTCTGTGGCCTTTTTCAGGAGAATAGACAATTACAGTCAGGTGTTGTCTGGCTTTACTGAAAATGCCACATCTTGAGTGTTACTTTTTTGGAAGCATTCAAATTTCAGCTGAGCCTTAGCAGCTGAGAAGTTTTAAACTTCTTCCTGGCAGACTTCTTGCTTACTGTGCTATAGGTGTAATAGATGCTGAATCAGCATATGGACTATTGTGTTCTTAAATGTTGGTTATTTTCCTTCTTGTGGCTTTTTTCACCTGCAAATAACCTTTTTTTTTTTTACCTTATTTCACACAATCAGGAACAGTAAACCTGGATTTGCTGGTTGTGGACCTGTTGCTGTGCTTTCTTTATAGAAATATCAGTTTAGCACAGGATACAAAAGTCTCACCTCTCTTCACTGAGAAGCTAAATGAGGCTTGATCTTGAAGTCTGAGGTCTATATCTTGGTGTTGCCGTAGCTTTCCATAAATAACTACTAAAATAATATCTGTAGACTTCTGGCTATTACAGAGCAATTCCAAAGTGGTTCCCTTTGTAGCAATACAAAGCCATCATAGTGATTATGGGTTTTTAAGTTATTCTGTACACTCATTAATTCTGTGTTAAATACCTTTTCTTAAATAGCTTTTCTGAAAGAAAAGAGAGAAAGAACTTGCTTCTATAGCTAGATCTCTTTTTCTGAGTTTACTATGTATCTTTCTTTACACAAATGGAAGTTGCATAAATAGGGCTAGACAAAGAAGCTGTTTTAAAAGCACAGTAGTTAAGTTACTACTGTAATCTTGTGAATACTGTTGCTTATTCTTGAAGCTGGCATTGTCATCTCTAAAATGAGAGTTAAAATACTTAAATATTTCTGTCCAGCAAGCATTGAGTTTTACTAGACAGTGTGTTTTTTCCTTAATGTTAAAAAAAATACAGATTCGTTCTCCTAAACTGCATTTTTCTTGTCTCCTTTTCTGGCAGGCTTCTAATTTTAAGAAGTGTGTTGTCATAGAATAATTTGGGTTGAAAGGGACCTTTAAAGGTCATCAAGTCCAACAGATCATTCGTATGCTATATATACTGAAAACTGGTTACTCTGTATTGAGCATGTAAATTCCTCTGAAGATTCTTGGTCTGTGTGTCTTTAAAATGAAAAAATGTGTAAAGGGTATTTTGTCTAAGTTTTTGTTTAAACGGTAGCAAAGGCATGGCTCTGAGTCTTTGTGCCACGTGTCTCATGACTGTATTTCTCTTGTTTTTCAGTGAATGATAGTGTCTAGAAAGGGTATGTCCCTTCAGGAGAGAGGTGCCAATGTCCAACCGGCCTAATAACAATCCAGGGGGGTCACTGCGACGTTCACAGAGGAACACTGCTGGGGCCCAGCCGCAAGACGACGCAGTAGGAGGAAGGTATGGCTGTTCCAGATCTGACTGTGCTTTAATGGAGAGATCAAACTGAGCTAAGCTAATTAGAGAAGGCCTGGGTAAGGCATTCTGATTGATGGAAACTTTATAATGAATTTGGTTTCTGTTGCTGTCTTCTGTATCTCCTGTTTAGTAAGCTGCAGGGCAGAAATGTCTGTTGTATGAGGAAGAATGAAAGATAAATCCATCAGGTCCTTGAAAAATCTGTAGTTGAAATGGAAAGAGACAGGCTCTCAGATAAGTTGTTTTTTCTCTGGGTGCCTGACACAAACCTCAGGACTTACCCTTTGATGCATCTAGCATGCAGTGGAACAGTATGTTCTAGTTCTGCTGCTGAACAGTGCATAAGCAGGTCTAGAGATCACAGCTTGATATACCCCCTTCATTATGCCTTGCTGCACTCTGGTGATGGACTCTGCTTTGGCTACTGTATTTAATAACAACACAAAACCCAACCCCCAGAAAACACCTAACAAACCAGCTAACCAACCAAAAAAACACAACAAAGCAATCACACACACAACCCCCCCCCCCCCCTCCCCTCAACCAGACATGTCTCTTCTTGCATTAGTGTTTTTGAGATGCTTGAGACATTAACTTTTTTCTCAGTCTCTCTGGCGTTTGTCATCCATAAAGTGAAGGTCCTAAATTTCAGATGTGTTTAAATAGAAAGAACAGACTGTGGAAGGACCCCTTTCAGTAATAGGCTCATATTGTGCAAGTAGCTGTGGTCTTAGGATGCATATATGTTAGTATTTTATTTGGAGTTGGGAATGTTCTTTTGAAGCAAATCTCATCCTCATCTACTGTGCTTTGACTAACTTGGAATGGTCTTGGAATCTTTTTGGATGAAACTGAACTGGAAGTTGTGCTCTAGGAGAGCAGTTCATGCATCCTGGTCAGTTGTGATTGTAATCTGGTCTGTTTTGAAGTAGAAATCATTGAAATGCATAGATGATGGACGTTGGTCCTTAATGGCAACTGTCTTGGTTGTACAAATTTTCTCTGATCTGCACTGCTGGTTGATGAAGTTTTGCAGACAGTATGAGACTTTTATTCAGCCACTTTTACATCCACAAGTTCCTTAAACAAAACTAATACACAAACATATACACAAACCAGAAGCTTTACACAAAACAACAAAGCACCCTAGTATTGTAGAAGGAATTAAGCAGTAATATGAGTCTCTAGGGGGTTGTTGCTTCATGGGTAAGATTAGCCACAAAGCTCAGAGATAAACTTAAGGGCCACACCTTCTAAAGTTTTGGAGGTTTTTTCAGTTTGGTCATGTACGTGCAGCCATAACTCTGAGCAAGGACAACTTTTGATACTGTCTGAACTCATGTACTTGATTACATTTCTGCTTTGTATAAACAGCTTTCTAAATGCTGGAAAGGGAATTTTTCTTTTCTTAAAAGCTTTGTTGTGACTAAGGTACATGCGTTTTCAAAATACCAATCAAGTGCCAAACTTAATTTGTGCAGTTTGTCACTCACACTGCAATTTCAGACTGAGATGTGAAGTCCACTAAGGTAATGTAAACAAGTGATCGTATAGCCGTTGGTAGAACAGCTAAATGACTCTGTAATGCCTTCTCGCTTTGCCTCTCTCTCTTCTCTGACTGGAGCAAACACTACAATGGAGGTCAGTTGAGGAGGGTGTTCAAAAAGGACAGAGGCTAGAGAATGATGTCACTACCAAGCTGAAATGCTAATGCATGTCCTATGTCTTTGAGCCTTTTGCAGATTAAAGGTGCTTTGTTAAAACTTTCCTCAATTCAACGTGCTGAGCAGATACTGTTCACTTGCATGAAAACTTTGAGCTATAAACTCCTCTCTGGTCTAGTATGTAAAACATGAAAGCAGAATCTTGCTCCTGTGACATCTAATATTGGCAGATTTGGCTTAACCTGAAAGCAACAATGCGAAGCCATTTTCCTCTACGCTGGGCTTATTTGATGTCACCCTAATAACATCAATATTTGCAATCAAAATGAGCAAGGAAGCCTGTGATGTGTTTTCTGCTGCAGTTACACTATCAATTTTGCACTTAACACAGTAATGTACGTGCTTTGAGTGTCTGATTTTTTTACAGTTGAGGTGTGTGGTGTTTTTCTAAGGAACCCAAATGATGCTAGTGTCGCAGTGTGGAAAAATTGCTGCAGCACTAATGGGAAGTAAACTTAGCATTTATGATGTGTGAACTGGTTCCCTCCCCCCCTGCATATGCAGATAACCAAACTGGCCTTGGTGAAGTTGGACTGATGTGATTCTTGTTGTCTGTAATGATGTTCAGCAGCCTTTGTGCTTTGGATTATTTTCTGCTATTGTCAATACTGTAGCTCTTACTGACTTTACTACCAGATTGAAAAGTGTTCAGTGTTGTCCTCTTAATTTAGAATTACTGTTACAGTGGCACCTTGTGAATTGTACAGCATGAACCCATGTCTGATCTCTTGTAGTACTTTCCATTGAAGGGTGACTCTTTGCAGGTTTGTAAGGAAGCAGTGAAACTAAAGATTCCCCTTGCAAGAGTGAATCAGAGTGAGAAGCATATGCATTGAGAGCACTCTTTTCATGGGGGCAGGAGAAGGGGGTGGAAGCTACTTCCACTTCTTTACCTCTATGTATACAGTGTCACCATGTGTCTTGAGGAATTGTGCCCGTGTGGCTTAAGTTCCCAGTGATGCTCCAGTATTTACTTTGAATGAGAGCTATTTGGAAGTGATACAGTAAGGCACACAGTAAGAGCTTTTCTGAAAGTGGCACAGTTGGCTGTTCCTTTCAGTTATAAGCTATGTTTCAATATATTGGTATGAAGTAATGGAAGTGGTTTTATGTACTAGCACTATTTACTAGTGCTGCTTTTTTTGTGGCATGAAATGACAGTGGTGCTTGTCTTTTAATCTGCATATTGTCACCCTTCTGAAGCCTTCAGAAACAGCAGTATTTAAGTAGGGTAGCAATTTGACTTAAGTGTCTGCTGTGCTGTTGCAGTTATCTATGAAAGTATGATAGTTTATAAAAACTGAAAAGTTTTTGGCATCTAATAATGTACATTTCTTGTGCATTTGGGATTGAAGGCTAAATGAGAAATAAGAGATCCTTGTTAGCTGCATAGAGGGCAGTGGTATAAACACTTTGGACTGACCTTTTTCAAATTCTAAAGCAAAAAGAATGTTTCTGCCAGTTATGCTCCTTTTCTGAAGAGGATTTGGTTTTGGACCAGTCTTGATAATATGCTATTAACATCTTACCTGAGACTTGTGTAAAACCCAAATTTAGTATTTGAGTTGCTGAGGAAGACAACTAGAGTATGTCTGAGGAGAGAGTGTGGTTTTTGTTTTACACAGTTGATTTCATCTGTGCTGTTGCTGCTTTTTATTTAAAGTCTCCCTCTTCACAGAAGTAAAAAGGTGTTTAGTTTTTGTAGACTTCATGTTTGGAAACATTTAATACCTCACAGCTGCTGAGGAGCATGACTTAGCTGAAACACTGTTTATTAACTTCAAAAAGGATGGTGGTTTTTTTTAATACACACGGAGTAACTCTTTGAGGAGAGGTTCTGGTTGGTTCTTTATTATGGTTTTGCTGGGGAAGGCTAAGCTTGCAGTTTCCACAGGGTTGTTTATATACTGCAAACTGAATGGTGGCTCACTGTCCATTTATGTGTTACTCTAAACTGAGTGTCTCCCTGGGTATTAAAATGTGGATCAGCCTTGGAGTGGGTTATGAAACTGTCTGTAAGTTGTGGGGGAAAAAAAAACCCAAAACCTGCCGAAAAAACCAAAAACCACAAAAAAACAGCCCCAAAACCAACACTCCAAGACGCAGCAGGCACTCAGCCTTTCTTAACCTGCCCTTGCCAATGGACATTGACAAACATTAGGTCATAAATCTTACTATTTTTTGTCATTATAGACTAATTTAACCTCAAAATACATGCTGCTGGAATATTTGTTTAAATGAAGCATCTGAATATATGATATGTTAATGGAAAAGAATAAAAACTTGTAAATGGGTAAGATACAAGTTAAAAGACTTGTACCATGGGCAAAAGTACAGGTAGCTTAAAACCTTTAACTAAAGAATCAATTTTCCAGCTGCCCATGTACCTTTCGTAGCACTTAATTCTCCAAGTGTTACTCTTTGTTTCTAGTTCTTCAGACTAACTGCCTTTGGATGCAAGCTAATTTTTAACACAATTTTAAGCAAGCTTTCACAACCTTAATATAAATCAGGACAATACTTGTTAGTTGGTGTTTGGATAAAGTTTTTTTTTTTCCAATCTCTCCACATGGTCAGTCTGCCATCGTATAAATCTTAGAAAAAGGGGATTAGTGTTATGCTGCAGTTAACTCACATGCTGCTGCATAGACAATTGTTATCTCCATGTGTACCTTCTCTTTGAGTTCAATGCATTCAAGGTGAATGATTACAAAGAGAAGTGAGAGCACAGTAGATCTTAAAAAATAACAAAACCAAACCACAACAAAAAAACCCCACACAAACAAAAAAAACCCAACCAACCAAAAAACCCAAAAACAAACAAAAGACCTCATTTGCTTTGACTCCCTAGGCTATCAGATGATAGTTTGGATAAAGTAAATACAGCAAACACAAATAGTCTGCATGATCCCCAGGATATGGTTGTAGCTTTATTTGTCCACAGAAATTGGACATTGATATGAAATTGTTGGTAAAACTTGCAAGGACCTGAAGGCTTTAAATGTGAAAGGCAGGAAGCCTGGAACAAGTGGAAACTCTTCACTGCATGATTTAATGTTTTGGTATTTTGATGTATTGCTATAGTCATATTTTAGTTAAGATTTTCAATTAGTGTTTTGTGGATACTTAAAGCACTAAGTTGAATTCAATTCTGATTAAAGCAACCCAAAAATCTTTGAAGGAAAATACTTTTTAAAAATACACTTCAAAATTAATGAACCCTGATCAGTTAGCTTACATAAAAAAAAAGAGATTCCTGCCAAGTATAAATTACATCATTTCTGTTACTTCCATAATAAAGTATTTGAGGGGAAAATTAAATTTCATGCCTTGATCTTTGTTGGGAAGAGGAAAATGCAAACACTCAGGATTAGGTAAAACGTTTGAGTTCACTTCGATGGAGTTTGCTATTGCACGGTAAAGATGTTTTATTTCACTTATGATAGTAAAAATGATTCCCTCTAATCTGAGAAGTTAAAATTACTGTAGAAGATTCTGTTAATTTAATCTTTTCAGAGTATTATGCTCTTAGTAAAGATGAGCCATAGAATATACTTTGAGTATGTGCTGGGTGCATTCATCTGTTTGTATAACTGTCTAAATGATGATACTCTGGAAGAAGACAGAGGAAGGAAAGTTACCAAAAAACCCAGTCACATTATTGAAGTTTTACCCTTATGACTCTGAAAGCAAACGATGGTGTTATTATCACTTCAGTGATTAGACTTGGTACATTTTTCCTGCTATGATTGCAGTTTGTGCTGAAATCATTAAGAAGCTGGTGAAACTTTCTGGTTAGTATCAGGCTTAACTCTGCCTTTGCTATTAGATTTCTGGCATTTGGTTGGAAGAAGCTCTCTGAAAGCTTGTGGAACTCCTACCTCTTCCACTTTTTTGGCCTAAACCTTGATATTTTGGGTCGAGTTGGGTTCAGGGTCATGGTGTGGAGCAGGACATTTAAATCTCAAGTCTACATTTCTCCCCTTTCCACCATATGATTCAAAGGTGCTTGCATAGCTCAACTCAAAGGACTAGATAGCCTAGGTTAATAGCATCTCATCAGCAATTCGTTACCTTTGGAACATTACTTCTTCCAGCATTAATACTAGGCTAGTTTGGGGTTTCATAAAGGTTAGTGGTGCTTGAGGTTTCGGTTACGGGTAGGATGTGAGCAGCAGAGTCATCTTCGTGATAGCTGAGCCAGAAGTGTGTTTTATCCAGGGAAGTACAAGTGAGATGTCTCTTGCCTTAGCAATTATTTATACTGTGTTGTTTTAAATGCTGATGAGCTGTGTCTTTTGACTCTTGCAGATGGTGAGTCTGATTAGCTTTGAAAATAGACATGGAACATGTGAAGATGTAACTTAACTCTTAAACTTTATCTATGGTATAGTTTGATCTTTGCCTTCCAATCAAGGCTCAGAGTAAAGTATGTTTTGCGTGCAGCTGAAAGCTGCTTGAAGACCTCTTGTAGCTTACCTATGTGAAACTCTTTCCTTTTTCTGACATCACAGGTTTCCTGTCTCATCTGACTGCCTTTGTAGGCAGCACGCATTTCTTCATTGCTCTTATATCAGCTGTTACCAAATGGCTCTGTCCTTGGAATTGGTGGATCTGCAGTCAGGATAGAACTGAGCTTTCCTACCATGTAAACTTGGTTGCATTCTCATTCCAGGCATTTGATCTTTTTCTTAAACTGGAAAGCAGAGAAACATTGTAAAACTTGTAAACATTTAACTGGATAAACTCTTAATCTTGAGATGGATGAGTATATATATTTCTGAGCAGAGGTTTCTGGCAGGTGATCTAGTCTTGTGCCTTACTGTGCTACTGTAATGCTTAAGTGAACAGTCCAATAACACCAGAAAAATTTTAATTTATCTGCACAGCTCGGTTGTGAGAAGATGTTTTATTAATTTAAAATGACTAAATAAACCAGTTACACTGGTAGTGATTGTGAACTGCACCAGGTGATTCTTTTGAAGTACTGCTTTAATGTTAGGTGTTGATACGGAAAGGTTGGAAGCTGTAAAGTAGTATTTGTAAATGGTCCAATAAATAAATAATTCTATCTAGAGGTTTGTATCTGTATCTTGGAATCCTGATAGCTTTCTGTTTTGACTTTCTGCTGACAGGTCACATTTAGGGCAGGCAAAACATAAGGCACATAGCCCTCCTGAGAATAGAAAATCTATTTCAAAGGCACCCAAAGTGCAGTCTAATACTACTTCTGAGCAGTCCAAGGGACACTTTTCTAAAAGGTAATGGCACTTCATGTTCATATGTTAACCAGTGTTATCTGCACTCACAACTGTGTGTAATGCATCTAGTTATCCAGAGTTCTTACAAAATGCATGACTAATGGATTTTTAAGTAATCTAGGTATTTCATTCAGTGGATGGATTTCAGTGTTTCACACTCTTGTGTTGGCTTTTTTGGTTTTGTTTTTTTCCCCCTTATTCACCAACTAAGAGCATTCCATCAGTGATGGGGAGGAAAGTATTTCTGCATAACTAGTCCTGGAATACTTGCAAAGTTTCTTCGTATTGGGAAGATTGCCCAAGGAGTTCTGAGCAATGTCCATTATTAATTGAAACATGTAGTAATTTGAACTATGTCTGTGTTCAGGGTAATCATCTTGGTCATGCTTTGTCTGCTTTTCATACAGTTCTGCTGTATACACACTGGAACAGTTTCCTCTTACAGAGAAGAGAATTTTACCATTTTTGTGTGATTAATTACCTCAATTTCAGCATTGTTCAGAAATTATCCTTTCATTAAGAGCCTACTTCTGGAACTAGAATCCAGTTATAACTAGTTATGCATTACTGAACACTCCTTACTCTCTCGTGGAACATTCAGATAACAGCTTCATGGCTTGAATTTTTTGATCTGTTCAACATATCTATAAAAAAATCAGATGTTAAAATCTATCCAAGTTGCCTCATATCTTACTCTTTTAAAAAAGCAATGTATTGCACTTTTATTTTGATTTATTTTAGTTTTCATGCTAGCAAATATTTGCAGTATGACTGCTCTCATACAAGCATGGTTTTTTTCTTGTTTCAATGTAAACTCAATAATCAATAGTGTTTCTTACCTGCCCTTTCCAGATAATGCTGAATGACATTTACCTTGCAAAACTGTTGCGATTGTGAGGTTTCTTTGGTTCACCACTAATGCTGTTCCTCCTTACTTCTACAGAGGCTGTAGTTCATCTGCTGTTTTAATACCGCAACAAGAAGATCCAGAGAGAGTCAATACTCCAGAAAAGCAAAAAACGGGGCAATTGCCTAAGAAAGATAATTCTCGAGGAGTTAAACGTAGTGCTAGTCCAGATTACAGGAGGACCAATTCTCCTAGCTCTGCTAAAAAACCCAAAGCACTTCAACACACTGAAACTTCTTTGGAAACTAACAAGCCACATAATAAATCTAAGAGAAGACACTTAGACCAAGAACAGCCAAAGTCAACACAATTGCCATCAACAAGCAAGGCTCACACCAGAAAGGGTGGAGCTGCTGGTAGCTCCCGAAGTCAGAAAAGGAAAAGGACAGAGAATCTGTCTTGTATAAAGAGTGGTTCAGCAGTTGAATCAACTGGTGCTGAAGAGAAGTCAGCAAAACTCTCCAAGCTGGCTTCAAAATCGGTGACCTCAGCCAAAGCTGGGTGTAGCACCATCACTGATTCTTCTTCTTCAGCTTCCACATCCTCCTCCTCATCTGCTGTTGGCTCTGCTGCTTCTACTGTTCCTCAGGGTGCCAGAGTGAAACAGGGAAAGGACCAGAATAAGGCTAGACGTTCCCGTTCTGCATCCAGCCCCAGTCCAAGGAGGAGCAGCAGGGACAAAGAAACGAGTAAAACAGGTGGCTCTTCAAAGTTCGACTGGGCTACTCGATTCAGCCCCAAAGTCAGTCTCCCTAAAACAAAACTGTCTCTGCCAGGCTCTTCCAAGTCAGAAACATCAAAACCTGGACCTTCAGGACTACAGGCTAAGCTAGCAAGTAAGTTGATCTGTTGTGGAAGAATAAGCATTTATGTCTTAATCAAACCTTCTAAACAAATTCCTTGGTGTCTTCTTAGAGAAACTAACATTTAGTGTGCTCTGAGCATTTAAGTAAATGTGGCTAACTATTTATAGCTAAAGCAAATGTTTTCAGTGTTCTATAAGTTTCAGTTGCTTCTCTGTCTTGCAAATCAATTTTAAAAATAAAATACTTAAAATATTTTGCATATTGTGATGGGTATGTGTTATAAAGCTATCTTGATTTATATTCCTTTTGTTAGATTTTCTTAAGCTTTCTGTACTGGAGTGGGAATGCTAGAAAACAAGTAGATAGCGTGCTTTCTTTCAAGCCCACTTTTGTAACTTTTTCCTTACTGTGAGAATCTCTGATGTTACTTTAAGAACAGTAATCTTTTAAACCTAGTGTACTTAATGCCTGGGATGTTAAGTCACTTCATCTTTTCAAAGGTTCTTATCAAATATGTCCTCTCTGGTGCTGAATTTGAATAGCGGGTGCTGTTCTTGAAGATGTTGGCTAAGCAACAGAGGCTGTCTCCAGGCAGTGCACCTGCTTGCTGGTGTGCAGATATGATTATAGCTCTGCTGCCTTGAACAAAATCAGTTTGAAAAGCACTCTGCTGGTGTTGTGTACTGTATAATTTACTTGGAGCATGTGTTCCCTAAAACTTGGTTTAGGAAGTTACCTGGATGTGATTACCAGTAGCCTATCGCAACTGGGGCATGCCTGTAGCTAATACTACTGCAGGAAATATGCAGAATAAACAAGAGCAACTGACTGTTTTCCTGTATAATCAAAATAGATGTAATTGACCTGACAGGCCTGTTTTAGGTAACTTGCATGATGGGAGTATTGCTTGTGGAATGACCTAACGTAATTGTTGAAGAGTGGAATTGGGGAAGGGGAGAGAAGTTGCTTTCTAGCATGCTTATCTATCTGATCCATGGTTCAAAACTTACTGTGTGATGAATTCCAGAGGACAAACTCTGAATTTGCACAGGGCAGAGTGAGGGGGAAGTGGGTAGGAGTCAGACAGGAATGGGAATGACCAACTAATTCCTGGGTAAGTGTCGTTGTTACTGGCAATGAAGAAAAGCAAGAGGAGAAAGAATTTACCTCCAAGTGAACAATGAGAAGGTGAAGGCTGAGAGCAACATATGTGAAGTTGCAGAACTGCAGAGTGAAAGGGAAGGGTGGCTGTAGTAGGTCTGGCTGAGCTGATTTTCCCCATACAGCCAGGGTAAACCCCCACAGTGGGATAGCACAGTGTTGGTGGCATGTTTTAAGTAACTTGAAAACCAGTATTGAGAATGACCCTAAACTATCTCCACAAAGAATGTACTGAGAAAGCCAGCTAGACTAGCTTTAGCTCTTCCATGACCTGAAGATCATCTTTTGCAAAATGATGAACTTGATAAATGTCACAAAACCAACTTAAATGTCTTTGTTCAAGTTGCTATGGACTACAGGTATGTTTGCTTATGTATCAGTCATCACTGGTAAAGGGCCAGTGACATAGTCTCAGCCTCAGTAAGCAGTGCATTAGAGCTCTTTGACAACAGCTTGAAGTCCTCTTGGAATGAAGAGGAACTGTTGTTAGGTTAACCCTTTTTTAAAAAAAAAAAAAAGAATAACTTGTCTGTCAGACAGATTCACTAACTCAAATACTGGGAGAAATTTGAAATACTTGAACAAAGTATGTGTTTTGGGTAATGCTGAGAAGTGTCTAGAAAATAGAAAAGAAACCTCCAGGATAAGTTTTAAGGAAGAATGGGTAGGTTGAAATTTATTTTCCGTAGCACACTAGTACCTTTAGAGGATAAAGGAACAGAAGCAGGTGATTTTTTTTTTTTGCACGAATATTAACACCTCTAAAGCTTTCTAAAGCAGTAAGGCAAACTGTGATGTAGATTAAATTGAGGTGTATGCCCCTCTGCCTGGAAACATGTCATAGTAATCCTGTGCAGAAAGGGAAAGCTAAGACTCAATAGGCTTGCACAGGGGTGTAATATGAAACAGACATTTGAGTAAGTTTGAAATAGTTATAGAACTAGTGGGAAACAAAACCCAAACATGCTAACAACTCTGTAATGGACTGCAGAAACTCTAGGAAAAATAATGAGAGGAGTGGTTCTGGGGAGGAAAGTGGAGATTATTCTGGCTAACATATGGACAGGAAAGTATGTGTAAGTGCAGTGCTGTTCAGTTCTGGGTATTTCAATTCAGGAGCTGTAAGAATAATTAGTAGTAGTTGTGACCTTTGAAGGAAAATCTAGGGGAGCTGACCTGCCTGACTCTACTGAAGAACAGAATGGGGAGAGCCATGGTTGCTGTCTTCATAGAAGCTTTTCACATACTGGAGGGGAGTACCCCAAGGTTTCTTCTTGTTTAGTCCTCACTGAATAATGAATAGGTGTTAAGTGAAGCCAAGGTGACTTTCAGTGTCTTCAGCTACACAGCAGTCTGAATGAGCAGTGGCATGAAGGAATAACAGCTATTGAATTTGTTGGAAGAAGAAAAACAGGCCAGACTGAAGCTTTTCAACTATTTTGGTAGCTAAATATTTCTCAGTGGAGTGCGGGGTGGGGAAACAAGTTTCTTATTTTGTTCTCTTCATTTGACTGTTTTCACATCCCTTTCAAGCCCTATATTTTGTATGTCCCAAATCAGGTCATCTCACTGATTACATAACATAAAAGCAAGCTTAATTATGTCTCCATTATCAGGGAAATATCTGTTGCTCTTTTTGTGGTGTTTTGTGGCTCTTAAGTGGGAAGAAGCTGGCAAGGATGGCTGACACAGAGCTGACAGCAGGGTAACTTAAGGTGGCAGTCCATGACCGAGAAGATTTGGAGGGCTGGAGAGGTTATTGGGGATACACTGACAAGCCACAGAAGGTGAGCATGGAGTACAAATGGTGTAAAACTCCAGGCTTCCAGGAATTTGGCAGAGGTGAGGGAGAGAAAAACCCTGAAAACAGCTCTGAATTAGTTTATTTGTATTGTGGGTGACAGTACTGTCTGCATGATGGTTGTTAGGGCCTTGAGAGTTGTGGATTTGGGACTGAGGAAGTAGGATGAGTAGCTTGGAGATACTTGGTTTAATTGCAATGACAGGCTGTGTGGAGTTATAATCAAGAGCTGGGAATGTCTGGGTTGGTACTGAGTGAGGGTTATAGTGGAGTATTAGAATGACAGGAAGTTCTCTTGCCTTGCCCTGCCACAGCTATTTTCTGCTGATCTTTATTGTGTCAAGAGGAGAGCAGCCCAACACGAGCCAATCTGAAATCTAAGTTGCCAGTCCTAACAAATAATCTCTACTGATTACCTTTCTGAACTGCAAATAAAGGGCTTTCCAGGTTACAGACTGTGAAAGTTTGACTAACTCTATTTTGTCTTGGGTAATACACTCAGTCTTAAAATAACTGAATGCAGTGCAGCTACATTGAGAACTTCTTTCTTTCACATAAAAAAAAGCCCTTAAAAAACCCTTGCTGACCAGTAAACACACTTAAATGTGAGGATGTGTTTAAGAATTTTTTTTACTTTAATTTTGTTAGGCTACACTGTTTCAGGTTTAGCCTGTTTGCATCTGTTTTCCTTCTGAGTCATTAACATGAGTGTTTGGCAAATAGGATGATGTCAGGGCATAAGCAATTTATGTTAGCCATAAGGAAACCTCTGCTTTAATTCAGAAGTTTACATCTGACATGCTTGTAGTTGCTGGATATCAGCTGGCTAAACCTAATTTTCTTCTGTTTTTTTGAAAGGTCATCTCTGTTAATGATTTTTACTATCTTTTTCAAACAGATCTCTTGGTGATAGTTCTGTACACTACAAAAATAATGCTGAAAAAACTTTGGGAGATGAACATTAAACCAGTTCCCCCGAAAGCCCTGGCTGTCCAGGGCAGCATGGCTTGGGCTTTCCTTTCAGGCAGTCACAGGGCACCTCTAATCCCATCTCTCTGCATGCTGATTGTGCCTGCCTTACCAGGGGAAGCTTGGGGCTGTTAGTCTCCTGCAGCTATAGATGCAGGACTAACTCTCATGGTCAGGAGGCCACGCTGGCACCGTGTTAAGGGGGACACCAAATTTTGACAACGCAAATGGAAGGAAGAAGGTTCAGTCCTGTGCTGAAGAAAGTAGCAGTCCTGGTCTTGTGGTAATGGGAAGACTCAAAAGATTTGTAAAACATGTAAAACATGCAGGTGGTAAGGTTGTTGTTTAAGAAAGCTGAAGTCAGACTTTAGGGGCAGAGTGGCAGTGAACAGCAGGAAGGAAACAAGCTCTAAGTAGTACTACTTTTTGTCTCCTTTTTAAGCCTTTGAAGTTAATAGAGGGAGGTAGAAGCTCATATGTGCCCTGCTAGATACGTCAGAGGTAGAGAAGGGTGGAATGTTCAGTGGATAAGGAATTGCCTGGATGGTCACAACCAGAAGGTAGTGGTCAACAGCTTGATGTCCAGATGGAGATGGGTGGCAGTGGTGTCCCTCAGGGGTCTGTACTGTGACCAGTGCTGTTGAATATGTTCATCAGTGACATAGGCAGTGGGATCTAGTGCACTCTCAGTAAGTTTTCAGATGACAGGAAGCTGAGTGGTGTAGTTGACATGCCTGAGGGATGGGATGCCATCCCAAGGGACCTAGGCAAGCAGGAGAAGCGGGCCCGTGTGAACCTCATGAGGTTCAGCAAGGCCAAGTGCAAGGTCTTGTATCTAGGTCAGGGCAATACCTGGTATCAATACAGACTGGGTGATGATGGGATTGAGAATAGCTTTGTGGAGAAGGACTTGGGGATACTGGTGGATGAAAAGCTGGGCATAAGCCAGTAATGTGTGCTTGCAATCCAGAAGGCCAGTCAAATCCTGAGCTGCATCAAAAGGAGTATGGCCAGCAGGTTGAGGGGAGTGATGCCATCCCTCTCACCCTGCTCTGGTGAGACCTCCTGGGCTACTGCATTCAGGCTCTGGAAAAACAGACCTGTCTGAGTGGGTCCAGAGAAGGGACACAAAACTGATCAGAGGGCTGGAGCACCTCTCCTGGGAAGTAAAGCTGAGAGTTGGGGTTGTTGAGCCTAGAGAAGAGAAGGCTGAGGGGAGACCTTGTTGTGGCCTTTGAGTACTTAAAGGGGACAATCTTTTTATTAGGGCCTGTTGCAATAGGACAAGGTGTTAACGGTTTTAAACTGACAGCAGGTAGATCTAGACTAGATGTAAGGAAGTGTTTCACAGTGAGGGTGGTGAAACACTGGAGTGGGTTGCCCAGAAAGGTGGTAGATGCCCCATCCCCGGAAACATTCAAGGTCAGATAGGACAGGGCTCTGAGCAACCTGATCTAGTTTCAGATGTCCCAGCTCACTGCAGGGGGGTTGGAGTAGATGATAAAGGTCCTTTCTAATCAAACCACTCTATTATTCTAAGTAAAGACTTGGGAAAAGAGAAACATCCAAAAAGGTGTGACAAGTAGAACGTTCTTCCTGAGGAGCAGGAGAAAATGAGCTCAACTCTGGTTGCTCAGACTGTGATGTATTCTGTAGCTCACCCACCAAGCAGCAGCTGGGTAACTCTTTCATGTACCCACTTCCTGAGGTAACTCAGTTTAAGGAGATGGCTTAGCTGGTTTAATGCTTCTAACTGGAAAGGACAGCCCATTTCACAGCTTCTGTATTAAGCAAGCTCAGCTTACCAAACTGGCAGGATACTAACAGAGTAAGAAAGTGTTTAAAGGTGTGCACTTTGTGCATCTTGTATTGGTTTGGGGACAGTAAGACGTAAGTGTACAACACTGTTAAACAACAGTAAGCTGTTAAGCTAATTCTGTTTTGTGAAACCTCTGCCAGTGGCAGAAACCTGTTTTGATACAAGTAAAGTCAATTTTACTTCACTTAAAAGTGGATGTGTTCATTTTTTTCTGGTGAACTCCACTGCAACAAGGCCATTAACTTATTCTTCTATATGTAAAGAAAAAGTACCTCTCACTTAGAATTTCACCATACTGATAGGGGTATCCATATATGTAATGTGAACTCGTAGTAGTAAACGCATTTTATATGTAGACTAATATAGTGCTATACCTAGGGCCAATTAAAGCATGAATCTTGGATTGTAAACTATAATCAGCTCTGAGGGGAGCTCTGTTCTATCTGTGCACTTGTAGTACTTGAGAAGATTGCATGGCTGTGACATGGGATCCTGTTATAACTGTTTTAAACTGTTGTATCTCTTTGTAATATGCTCCTATTACTTCCCCCCCCCCCCCCCCTTGGAGTGTCTTAATGTGTAGTAACAGGGTTGGGGTCATCATGTATTTCTGTTGTAGCAACTTAAGCTATTTGGTTTGAAAGTATATGCGGTAAAAATTCCACTGCTTTTTTGGTTAGTGTTTGAAAAACTGAAATATTTTGTTCTATATGTACAGGTCATGTGAAAATTCAGGTGCTTGGCCTGCTTCAGTTCAGTGTTGGGTGGCTGTTAAGAACCTTGTTTTCTTAAGGTTGCTAAATTTCTTGAGTTAGGAAGCCAGGTATGTGGCAAACACAGGAATATCAGGTTAACCTTCATCTGCATGGAACTTGACTGCACGCAGCATTGTGTTCCTGGGTCCAGTACAGTATGATGCTTGAAAGCACTACTGACCAGGCCAGTAATAGCTTTTCAGATCACCTTTGCTTTTCTGTTAAATATTCAGTCAGAAGCTGCGTAGTTACTTCATCCCTCAGTACCATAATTCATCATTCTTGGAATGTTTTGGGGTTAAGGAAATAGATACTGGGCTCAGAAATATTGCACACTTAAATACGTATTATTTCTGCTTTGTTGCCAGAAGAGGGAGGCAGGGCAGCCTGAAATGTAAAGATGGGCTTGATAAGGATTTTTAATTTTTGATGTTTTAATTACCAGCCTTCTGCTTTGGAAGCTGTTATGGGATAATTCAGCCTGGGATAGGAAGCTTGCTCATCATCTGAGAATGCTGTATTGCCTGGGGGATTTGTGTGTTTGAGATTTACCTGGTTCTGTGATGGGATGTGTGTCGTCAGAACCTAGAACAAATGAATATTGGTTGGGTCAGACTTCAACAATACGAACACTTTTAAATTAAAAACTTGAGAACTCCTTTTCCAAAGCTCTGAAGATATACTTGGTTATTAGCCTCAGGGAAAGCATTTATGGCAGTGATAGGCATTGAAGGGATGTACTTGAAATAGGACCCACAGACAATATATATGGCACTGGCAGTGCTTAACTTTGTGAAGGAAATACGGTTTTAATTTAGGGCAGTTATTCTTAAGCTGTACTAATGTGAATAAAACGGACTAAAAATTATGATTTATCTAGTGAAGGAGATTAAATTTATGCTACATAGATTTACTAAGAGGTGGGGGGAAACTACCACTGCCCTCCCCTCTGCTGTTGGTGTAATTTGTTTCTCATCTAAAGATAAAGCATGTTCTTAAGTGTTTTGAACATCAACACGTGGACATAAGGAACTTGTGTGTCATAATGTGCTATCTGTGGAGCATGAGAGACTTGCAGACTTTCCTAAATCTGTGGTGTGTAGGTTAGGAAAAGGTGTCTAGGTAACACCTTAGAGTTTAGTATTACTCAATGAGTAAAAGGAAATACCTGAACCTTTCTTTTAGTGGTATAGCAGTTCAGTGTAAGGTAACTAACAGCCAGTGTGGGCTTATTGTGGGTCTTGTGTAGAAGCTGTTCTACGTGGAAGTCCCCTCTACCCACAGACAGGGTGCGTTTCTTTGTAGAGTGCTGTGTATTTAAAGACCGATTTACTCTCAATTCTTTCCGTGTCACGTAGGTCTAAGAAAATCTACAAAGAAGCGCAGTGAATCACCACCTGCTGAGCTCCCCAGTTTGCGGCGGAGCACACGGCAAAAGACCACGGGCTCCTGTGCTAGCACCAGGTAAAACTTCAGATAATGAAACCTGATTCCTGCAGTGGGTTATGCTAATGTCACTTGCACACGTGAAAACTAGCCTTGTCTGTCTCTTACTTTGCTATTGTAGGAGTAGCTGTAGCTTTTCAGGCCTGCTGGGTTACTCTGTACGCCAGTGTCATGCGTAGTACATAGAATTCATCACCATCAGACCTTCAGTAAGTCCCTCAGCTGTAGGGCTGAAGGGGAAGAAACACACTAAGCCAATATCACTAATTTAAGTAATCCTTTCCTTAGGGATGTGTTTAAGAAAATACTAAACACAGAGGGCTCAACTGCTGCTTGTTGTGAATAATATAATGGATGGAAAAATAAGTTTTCATGGTAGCACACAGGAGTCTGCTTTACTAGTGTACATTGTTAAGCTAGTTCAGCTTATCATATGCGTTTGAACAACATTACAGATACCTTAAGTACTTCATACACTTTCTGAGGCAGGGTAAAAGTGGTCCTGAAGCGATAACTTTAAACAGCTACTAGATTAAATAGGATGGGGGAGCAAATGTCCTGTGATGTAGAAGAAAAAAACAACAAAATTTTGTAATTGCATGTGTTCTGAAGCTAGACTTACCAAGCTTTATTTTTTTTACCTCTAAACTACGTTTAGTCCCAGCACTTCTTTTCCCTCTTCCATGCCATAAAAACAACCTTCTAAGTCTGATTCTGCTGTCAAGTGTGCATTTGACTTTGACTGTTTACTTTGTATGCATATATATATTTGTAGCAGTGATGACAGCAGTGTTTAACAAAGGAAATTTAAAAAGGCTTGTGTCCTCAAACTTGTTCTGAAACTGAAAACCAAGTTGAACATCAGAATCCTCTTTGTTTTCAGTAGTTCAGAACTGTCTTGTAAAGATAGTTACTCTGTCATCAAACTTCTCAAATGTGTATGTGATTTGTAACTAACAGTCATTTTAATCTTGCTCATTTTGACTACTGTATTTTAGACTGCCTCGTCTTGGGGGGTGTAAGGTAAGGACCTAACTGTAATAATGCATTAGTACAAACAAATCACTGCCATGGTGCGGGGCAAGGAGGGTAAAGAAGAGTTGGGTAACTTTGTGAAGACATTCTTACATGAATCTGTTAGTTTGTGCAACTGTGTGGTAGTGATACACAGAAACACCATGTGGGTTTAAGTAGTCTCACATTAAAAAAATTAAAAATAAAATCTTGTCTTAGTTCATAAGGTCTGTAACTTTTGTTTTTTGAATCTGTAGTCGGCGAGGCTCTGGCCTGGGGAAAAGAGGAGCAGCTGAAGCTCGCCGACAGGAGAAGATGGCTGACCCTGACAACAACCAGGATGGAGTGAACTCCTCAGCTGCACGTACAGATGAGGCTCCCCAGGGTGCTGCAGGTAAGAAACTCCAACTGAGGTGTTACTGGTAAGAAATTCCAGCTGAGGTGTTTGTAGTGTAGCTACTTTTATAGTTGCTTCTTTGCATTTAAAAAAAATTATGTTCTGGGAAGAAAGTATTTAGGCTAGCACAGCTACTCACTTCTGGGTTTTTGGAGAAGCACCTTTACTTTTGAATCTGATCTCTTGGATATCTGTTTTGTTTCAGTTATGCTTTTTTTGTAGTCCAAAACTATTTCTAATGAAGTAGACTTTAGTTTTCAGGCATCCACCTTCAGCTGATGCTGTATAAACTACTGCCATCCAAAGAGCCACCAAACTTGAGACCACAGAGGGCATACATCTACCTGTAAAAGCTCTGTTGTAACTACTCAAATAATTTACAGGTTTTCTGTTGAACTTGCAAGCATGTCTGTGTTGGAGAAATTTGTAACCAAGCTAAATATTCTTATTTGTACAGACCTATTAAATGATTCTTCAGTTTTATCATCTGGTCCTATTCAGTAGTGAGTTCAAAGGAGCTTTCCAGCAGTTGTTCTAGGTTGTAGAAAATGTCAAATGTTCTGTGCTTAAAGGTAGCTACATCAGTAAAGAAAAGTCAAAATTGACAGTAACTAAAGTGCAGCATAGAATTCAATTAAGAAAAGCATAAATTTAGTTGTTAAAGATACAGGTAAATCTGTCTGAAAGGTGAAAGTATGATGGTGGCAATGTTAATTGTAGAACACTCTTCTGACGATGGACGCTTTGCTTGATGGCAAAATGGATGCAAATGTTGCAGCTTTAAAGGCATTGTATTGCATTCATCTCTATTTTATTTCTTCAGCTTCTAGTTCTGTTGCTGGGGCTGTAGGTATGACAACTTCTGGAGAAAGCGAGTCAGATGATTCTGAGATGGGAAGACTGCAAGGTATAAAAATTGTTATTAATCTAACAATTTACTTTGTTTCCAGCCTATAAATAGTCAGGCCTACCCCAAGTTTGTATTGTATGTAGTAGGAAGGCTGTATGTTGGTTTCTCTCTCTAAATGTGTTTCTTTGCTTTCAGTAGTCCTGAAATACAGACTTACAAGACTTAATTCACTAAAGATGCAAGAATTTCAAAGTAATGTCTGGAGGGAGTGGTATAGTGTCCATACTCATTTACATGGAGTATAAAACACTACTATTGATTATTATTTTGGAGGAGGAGGAGGAGAAGGGAAAGAATTGAGAAAATTCTTTTAAAAGTGTAAGCTTATGAAAATAGGTCTTTGCAGGATTGTTCTCAGTTCGCATGCCAGGTTAGGTCTACTACATTTGCCTGCTTCTGGATAACATTTTTTGTGCTTGTCATTGATACCCACGTTTCTGTAAGCTTTGACCAAACAAAATAGAAATGTTCTTAAAATGCTTTCTTTTGTGTTTGGGCTGAAGGATTCAGGGGTGTCAACCTGAGAGTACAGACAGGTATAAAATCAGGTTGCATGTCCTCCAACTCTTTTCGATGATTTTTGCCACAACATTGCAAGGAGTTCTGAGGTCATGATCTCCCTTGCAAATGACAGGTTTCAGTTAATCTGGGTATTTAATGTGGAATGAGTGCTGTGTCACTACCAGTTCACTTGCTTGTGGTCCTTAGTAAGCACAGGGGCACACATTAGGAATACTGAGCTAAAGCAGTTCTTACTATTAAATGTCACTGTATGTATCAGCAGTAGGCATAGTTGCTACGACAGAAATCAGAATCGCCTACTTAGTCGGGTATAATCAATGCTACTGAAAACAAAACCAAAAAACCCCTAATATGTAGCAGAGTTCTTCCCTCTCCTGGTCATCAGCAAATGAAGCTGTGAACCTTTGTTTCAGTGCCATTTTTTCAGATTAATAATACTACTCAGTTCCTGAAAATGTGAAGATAAAAGCTTGACCTACTTCATGGAGCTTGAGTTCAGATTTGAAATTACAGTCTGGTATATGTACTGTTCTGGATCTAGGCTTGCAAATGATTTAGTAGACTGGATTTTTTTCTGTGAAACACAGAACTCTGTAAAGTCAGTGGGTCACTTTTTAAAGGGCCTTAATGCTTGATGCATACAAAAATGAGTTATTTATTCCCTGAAGGTCATCTTTTGTGTCATCTGTGTCTGGTGGGGTTTTTTTGTTGTTTGGTTTTTTTATAAGTATCAAAAATCTAGTAGTCTTAAATTATAGCATCATGGAATTCAAGCTTTTAAAAATATGCATAGAAGCTTTGACAATGGCTGTTATCCTCTGTTTGCTTTTAGCTCTGTTAGAGGCTAGGGGTCTTCCTCCTCACCTGTTTGGCCCTCTTGGTCCTCGGATGTCGCAGCTCTTCCACAGGACAATTGGAAGTGGAGCTAGTAAGCAAAGTTTGTCTAATTTGACTTAATTCTTTCCACTTCCAGACTAGTAGAATTCAGCCCCTAGTTAATTCTAATATTTCTATTAGCTTCATAGTTTTATATATTTTATATGTTGGAGATTTGTATGTCACAATACTGCTAGACCATTAGTCAAGAGTATTAATTTTCTTGTCTTCCTATAAGGAGGAGAAATTTGCTTTAGACCTTTTTTTTTTTTTTGGGGGGGGGGGAAGCATCCTAATGTTTTCTTCTAGGTGGGGAAGGGAGGGTTCTTGCCTTTTCATCCCTTTTGTTTGGTTTTCTTTAGTGCCTTTTGTTGGTTGTTTTTGGTTTTTTTTTTACTATGATGGGCTGCTTAACAAAAGGCCTTTCCATCCTCCTTGGGTTTTTTTGCCAGCTTTAAACAAATGCTGAAGTTACCTTTAAAACTATTAAGGTGTTTGTTCATAGTTTCAAAAGTGTTTTAGGTTTCAGACAGAAAGATTTCCTTCAGATAGCATATCAGTGAGAACATGGGTCCGTCAGTCTTGTTTCACCACGGCTGCATTGTGCAGCTGGCTAAGATGTGTACCTCCTAGTCCAAGGCTGTTTGGCTTCCCCAGGAGAGCCAAAGGCAGCTTCTTACGCTGCTTGCCAAGAAGGGGATGGGGTTTCATGGATACTCCATGTACTGCCTTAACCAAGGAGTGTGTTGAAAAGTCCTTTGCTGCATGAAATTGGAGAGGTGTGGGTTCTGGCACCTGCTGTAAGTTGGCAAGATGGCTACGGTGAGCAGTGTGGTGGATTCCCTGTGCTGACCAGTCTGAACGGGAAAGACAACCAAGAGTGGGATGTTTGCCTCCCTTCCTTCCCCAGGCCCCTCCTCACCCTATCCCTATGATAGGGAAAGGAAGTGAAACTACAAATACAGAGGAAAACAAGCTATTTCTGGTCTTCCCCTTTGGCAGACATATAGCATAACAGTTCCCTTGAACACTTAAGTTGTCTAATACCTGCTTTCCTTCCCCCTACTTTTCTGGGTATATAGGTTCTAAAGCCCAACAGCTTTTACAAGGTCTCCAAGCCACTGATGAAAGTCAGCAACTACAGGCAGTGATTGAGATGTGCCAGCTGTTGGTCATGGGAAATGAAGAAACATTAGGAGGATTTCCAGTCAAGAGTGTTGTACCAGCTTTGGTAAAGATTATCTCATTTCTATTAGAGGGTATAATTTCACTCAATGTCTGTCTTAAATATTATTTTCTTAATAGTACACATTATTATTTACATATTTATGTATCGATCTATAAATCTCATTGTTTGGTTTTCAGGGCAATTAATTCATTAATAGCTCAAGAATAGGTAGTGGCTCTTTTGAGATGTACAAAATTAAAAGTCCTGAGACAAAAGCTACAATACTCATTTGTGCCCTTTTTATGTTGCTACCTATGTGTTTCTTACTAAACTAACAATACTTTTCTTAAACAGATAACACTTCTGCAGATGGAGCACAACTTTGACATTGTAAGTGATTTGCGATGGTTTAAGACTTTTTTGGTTTGTTTTTTTAATACAAAAATGTATCATCTGAACAAGTATCTATGTATTTAATAGATGAACCATGCATGTCGGGCTTTGACATATATGATGGAAGCACTTCCCAGATCATCTGCTGTAGTGGTAGATGCAATTCCTGTCTTCTTGGAAAAGGTAAATCAAAATGGTGTTAAACTAATCTGAGGGGAGATAGATAGATAGATATATATATATATATATAGATATATATATGAGAGAGAGAGAGAGATGTATATAGTTTTAACTTAAGGATATACTGTTAAGATAATGGCTTCTTTCCATAGCTTACTAGGTAATACATAATGCATGAAAAACTCTTCCAAACAGGTTCACACACCCCTACTGAAAAGCACAGTCTGATTCACTGAGAACTTTGTCTGATTCGTGTTGCAAAGATACTGTGTAATTAACACAGACTGGTAACTCTTGGAGTAGTTATATAGCTGATCTAGCCTAAATTGTTTAGCTTGATTACACCTAGCAGTGCAACTGCATTAGCTTATGTGTTTTAGTACAGGCTAAGTGTTCAAGTGTTAACGAAGATTATCTTTACAAATGGGTTTAGAAATTGATCTACAGTCTTTCTTATTTTCTTGTAGCTGCAAGTTATTCAGTGCATTGATGTGGCAGAGCAGGCACTTACAGCCCTGGAGATGTTATCACGCAGGCATAGTAAAGCCATTTTGCAGGCAGTAAGTAAAAAAAACCAAAAAACCCCCACTTGTACCTCCACCAGTCCCACAGCTTGGTGATCTTCTGTGAAGATGAAATGAGAAAACAAGTTTCTGTGATTTTCAGCATCACTGAGAGTGAAAATGTTTATTTTATTACAGGGTGGGTTGGCAGACTGTTTGCTGTATCTGGAATTCTTCAGTATAAACGCACAGAGGAATGCACTAGCTATTGCTGCCAACTGCTGCCAGAGCATAACACCTGATGAGTTTCACTTTGTGGCAGACTCTTTGCCATTGCTTACACAGAGGTTAACCCATCAGGTAAGAAGCTATTATAAAGTTAAAAGTCTAAATTTTGATCTGAAAGTAGTATAAAGTCGTCTCCAGATATCTAGTTCTTTACTGTGTATTTTTAGCCTTTGCAATGTGATAATTGCCTTAAAGTTTCTGTACTGTCAGGTTGTGATATTCTAAAGATCATGTAGACATTTTGTTTTGCCTTTTTTTTTGGTAACTGTGAGGTAAGGATTCATGACACCTCTAATTTTGTAAAATCAGATAAATAAGGTGCTCTAACTTAAAGCATGAATAATAGTGGGTTTGGTAGTCCTTGTTGCCCATCAGTAAGAAGTAATCCAGTAGTATTATGTCCTGGTTTGTGGTTTTTTCCCTTCTCTTAATACATGTCTTGTAGGGTCCCCTCCCACTTTAAACTCAGAAAAGTTTCAGTTTCAAGTTTTGTGGGGTTTTTTGTGATTTAACTATTTGGGAGGGTTTATGGTTTTTTAAAAAAGAAGTTCCTAGTCTTGCACAGTAGTTAGATATGAGCCCTAAATCGTGGGGCTGCTAAGATCTGCCATTCCTGCAATGCTGCTGTGATCATAAATGAGCACTCCAATGACTATTGCACCAAAAGATACTTCGATGTACTGCTTGATTAGCAGATTACTGTTATAAAGGTGAAAAAGGAGAAACAATTTTGTTCCTTAACAAATGCAACCAAAAGGAAACTTTCAGGTAATGTTTTTGTGTGTTCTTGTGCTATTCTTAATTTTACCAACGTCTTAACTGAGAGACTACTTGAATCTTTGAGGCAGCTTCGTAGAAGTCAAATGTCAACTTTAGGTGGTGCTTTGGAAACGGGAAGCACCGTTCTCAACTGTAGTAGGGACAAGTTCTCTGAAGAGAAGCTACAGCCCACAAAAGTAAGATTTCAAGAAATTCCAAAGTGGAATTTTCTAGCCCCAAAAAACTTAATATCTTGAGTTAACTCTTAATAACTGAGATGGGAAGGGGCTGTTCACTTATCTAAACCTAACCCCCTGCTTAAAAAAGGTTAGCTAGAGCAGTTGAGCAGGACCATATAATCTGATTTCTTTTTAACTAATTATTTATTTAATTCCATTTTATTTTCATTTAAATACAACTCCAGGGATGGAGAGCTATCCTCTCTGGGGAACCTCTTCCAGCATTCAACCACCCTTACAGTCTTACTGTATTCAGATGAACATGTTTCAATGAGCATTCAGCTAGAGCTATTTGTGGAGCAGTCTTTACTGCCTTGGTGTCTTTAGATTTGCTGTCTTGGCTGTGCTGTGTGATATTAAAAAAAAAAATAAAATCGGACTTCATGTAACCTGTAGAACAGTAGCCTTCACTCCTGCTTATTATCTGTATTTCCTGTTGCTTTGGATTTGTATCTCTTTCCTTTTGTTTCATCCTTGTAGAACACAAAAAGCATAGTATAGATCCATATATTCTTTCCTAAAGATCCCTAAAGGTATTTGTGTGCAAATGTGAGGTGTTTCCTAGGGGATATGCAGGTGCACAGCCCTATTAGGAGGTCAGTTTAGACTGTATCAGTGAATGTAAAATTCAGAGCTGTAATGTTCTGTAAAATATGATTCATCTGGCCTTTCTGGAGTAATTTTAGGAATGCCTCAAATTAACAGGGTAATCTTAATACGACTTAAACTACTGTAATTCAAACAAATACTTTTTTATGATAGGACAAAAAGTCTGTTGAAAGTACTTGTCTCTGTTTTGCACGACTAGTGGACAACTTCCAGCATGAGGAGGTAAGGGTGTGGGGTTTTGGGGGTGGAGTTTTGTTTCCTTCCTCCCTCAGTCTCCTAAGGACTTGCCTTTTGAAGTCAGACTAACGTTTTCAATTTTCCTCTTTCCTTCTGAAGAACTTGCTCCAGCAGGTTGCTTCCAAAGACTTGCTAACAAATATCCAGCAACTCTTGGTAGTGACACCTCCAATCCTCAGCTCAGGAATGTTCATCATGGTGGTGCGCATGTTTTCTTTGATGTGCTCCAACTGCCCTACTCTTGCAGTGCAGCTTATGAAGCAAAGTGAGTTCTAACACCTTCATATTCTGGGGGCACTATTTAAGTTAATGCCTATAGATAATGATGGAACTCTGTGCACTTGATTATAAAAATATTGTGGGTTTTTTCTTTCTTACTATGCTTCCTCTGGGGTATGAACTGTAGTTAACTTTGAAAGGGGTTTTTTTGTTTAGTTTGGGCTTTTTCTTTTTTTTCTTGGTTTTTTTGTTTGTTTGTTTTTGTGTCCCCCCCGCCCCCTTTTTTTTCCTTTCTGGAGGGTTTTCCCCCTTTCCTTTCTCTACCTGTTGTCACTGGAGTGCTTGCCTAATTTTAATTCTCTGTTAGCTACACAAGTTTCTCTTATTCCAGCACAAGTTGAGCACTTCTTTTGTAGTTTTTACCAGGTGGGAGGAAACATGATTTTAAAGACTTTTTCCAAAGGAAAACATTAAGAAAAGTAACTGCTGTGTGGCTGTCTTAGTTTTCTTCCTACTTTTCATCTCGTAAATTTTGTGTGGTCATTTCAACCACCTTGTATGCTCCTTTTGTTTTCTTCTGTGCCCTGTGTAGTGAGATATTTTTCCCCTAGATGTCCCTTAAGGGTAAAAAACCCCAAATGCAAAAGCAACCCACAAAATTCAGACTTGAGAACAAACATATGTCTTAAAACATTCAAAGAGATGGCTTTTGTCTTACTGTCTACTGTCTGTTTCGCGCAGTGACTGTCTCCTCTGTGTAGTAACCAACACAAAATGAAGTCCATAGTCTGATAAAGGCGATCTCATAAATATTAATTTTTACAGATATTGCAGAAACACTTCACTTCCTCCTTTGTGGAGCCTCAAATGGAAGTTGTCAAGAACAAATTGACCTTGTTCCACGAAGTCCACAAGAACTTTATGAGCTTACTTCCCTTATCTGGTAAGTTATGCAGTCCCAACTTTTGGGTCTGATTGCTGTGTTAAAATGCCTAGCTTCTCTAAAATGAAGGCAAACAGTTTTCAGCTGAGATGGACTTTATACTTCTAGTAGAACACTATTTTCTTGTTCTTCACAGTGAGCTGATGCCTTGCCTGCCAAAAGAGGGAATCTTTGCTGTTGATACTATGCTGAAGAAAGGAAATGCACAAAACACAGATGGTGCAATATGGCAGTGGCGAGACGACAGGGGTCTCTGGCATCCCTATAACAGGATTGATAGTCGAATAATAGAGGTAGGAATTGCACTCATTTGTGTGGTGATGTTTTTTAAATATGCATGTGGCTTTATAGTGAATCAAGTGCTTTCTTGGCAGCTTTGAAAGCATCAGCCTTGGTCTGAGTAAAAAACCCGAGTTCCCTCAAACTTCATGTTCTAATATTGCCCTACTTTGATATTCTGTAATGTGTGAACTGCTCAGTCACCACTTTGTATTTCTGTCATTGTTTTTCCCTTCGGTGTTGCCCTTCCCTCACCTTTCGTATAACTTCTGATTTATTAGGGATGTCTCAACTTTAAATTCTTCCTTGCTTTTAGGCAGCTCATCAGGTTGGTGAGGATGAGATAAGCCTGTCTACACTTGGGCGTGTCTATACTATTGATTTTAACTCTATGCAGCAAATAAATGAGGATACTGGAACAGCACGTGCCATTCAGCGAAAACCAAACCCTTTAGCCAATACAAACACTAGTAAGTAAAGCTTAGGAGACACCAAGTGTGTCTCTGATAAATCAGCCATAGCTACTGTGTTGGGTTGGAAGGGACCTTTAAAGGTCATGTAGCACAGCCCAATTTATGCTGAGTTATCCTCCAGTCTGGTACTTAACTAATATATTTCTTTTGGTTTCTGTGGAACATCAAACTAATTTTCAAAACTCTGAAATGTGTTCTTTTTAACATGAAGGCAACAGAAAATACATTACTTGGGAGGGGGATCTGGGGATATTCCTGGCTTGGCATGTTCTGAAACGCTTTTGTTCGTACACCTTCCTAGCGAAGACAGTGTGTTGACTTCTTCCTATTGGACAGAAATATATAGGAAAGCTGAAGAAAAAAGATTTGACTCCTTGAAAGAGGAGATTTGTACCTTCATTCTTGCCGTCAGTTTTGACTTCTGCCTCTTAAATATTATATTTTTAATTAAAGAGCTAAACTAATTCAGCTTTAACAAAAGAACATGGTCACAGCAGAGATGCAGAGAACTGTGCAGTGATTTGTTGCACAATTTCTCACAGGTGGACATTCAGAGTTGAAGAAGGATGATGCTCGAGCACAACTAATGAAAGAGGACCCAGAACTGGCAAAATCCTTTATCAAAACATTGTTTGGTGTTCTTTATGAAGTATATAGTTCTTCAGCTGGACCTGCAGTTAGACACAAGTGCCTTAGAGCAATTCTTAGGATAATTTATTTTGCTGATGCTGAACTTCTGAAGGATGTGCTGAAAAACTATGCTGTTTCAAGGTGGGTTCATTAACCATTCTAAATGAAACAAATTTTGAGCTTGCAACTCCAACTCGTGATTACTCTTTTGAATCATCTTTTTCAGGAGAAAATTGTACTTTAAATTCTTAGCTATTTTCCAAAAGCTGAGGCTGCCAGCTCTTCAGGAAGTTTTTGCATCTTAGATTTTGCAGTAGGTGCCAACTCTAGGCATTCTTATTAGACAGCCTAGTTTACCTCTATGGCTGTGTGTACTGGTAATGTCTAATATTACCACTTACTGTTTTCATGATTTCTAACACTTGCCTATAAACTTTTCTGAAGGCAAGATGACTTTTGAGCTAATACTGTATGAATGATAACAGACTCTCATGTCATTCAACTGATAACTTCCATTCTTGAAACCTCCTATGTGTTGCACCATAAAGTTAGGGACCTAGAATAAAAGGAGTCAAATAGAAAATTAACTTAATAGTTCTTCAAAGACAGTACATCCAGAAGTTCCACATCACCATGTTTTGGGTTTTTTTTCTTAAAAGGGAAAAACCTTTCTTCCTGTGTGCCACATGTTAAAACGTAGTGATCTAGATGAGAAGGACTCTTTTCAGTCCTTTTATTTATAGCTTTTACAAAAGCATAATGAAATCTGTTTGCTTTCAGTCTCCAGTACTATGAATGCAAGGTGAACGGCTTGATTTTTTTAAATATATTTTTTAAATACAGGAAAAAAACAAAGACAAACCTAATTCTAATAAATTATCTGTTTTAGTCATATTGCCTCCATGCTGTCGAGTCAAGACCTTAAGATAGTAGTTGGAGCCCTGCAAATGGCAGAGATTTTAATGCAAAAGTTACCTGACATTTTTAGTGTTTACTTCAGAAGAGAAGGTAAATCTTGCTTTCTTTTTTTTCTCTTCACCTTATTTAGTATTTTAAACACCTGTGTGTGGAGAATCCATATCCTTTACTCCCTGCTCCATACCTGCTAAACTGTAAAAAAGTTTACATTGTTCTTGAATGCTAAAGGCAAATCCATGCAAGCTATCCTCATATTCCTTGGGAGGAGCTGACCAAGACTCTGGAGGAGACAAGCTTGTTTTTTCTGAGTCTAAAACAAGTTTGTACAGGCTTACTGGATGCTAGTAAACTTGCGTTTCAGCTGAAGATGGCTTGCTGAAATTACATGGGTAGTCTTACTGGACAAAAATGATGACTCTTTGGCAGAAAGTCTTTGTTCTAATCCACTGGGAATTTTGCGGTTTCTATAGCTACTGTTTGTGCTGCTGTCTTTGTTTTTGTTGGGGTTTTTATGGGTTCTGGTTTGTTTTTTGATGTTGTTTTTTTTAAATAAGAAAACTACATAGGTTATTTTCTTAAAGGAAGGTATTGAACTGCTTTTAAACCTTACTTAGTATTGGTGGGTGGGGTAAGCCAATGCTGCCATAGTCAAACAGAGGTTTGAATTACAGAATTCTGCCTTCTCAGTCACCTTTGTCCCTGCTGCCCCTGCCAACCACCCCCCAAAACCAACCCACCAAACAAAGATTTCTTCTTTTGCAAAGGGGTGATGCACCAAGTGAAAAACTTAGCAGAGTCTGAGGCTTTGCTAACAAGCCCACCGAAAGTATGCACTAATGGATCAGGAATGCTGGGTACCACTACAACGATAAGTACTGGGACAGCCACAGCTGCCAGTAATGCAGCTGCAGATTTGGGCTCTCCCAGCTTGCAAAACAGCCGGGAGGATTCTTTGGATCTGAGCCCACAGGGGTAAGTGTGCTTTCTGTTGGGGCGGGGGGAGGACCCAAATAACCTGTTGGTTTTTTAGGGGGGAATTTTTTATTTCTTTAAGTCTTTACTGTCATGGACTGCTACAGTATCATCTTCATTTTGCTGTGGTATCTTTCTTTAAGGAACTAAAATGGTTGTTGAAGCTATTAATGGGTAGTTTTGATTCATTTGATATGAAATGTTACACCAAAACAAAACAAAAAACCCTTGTGACCTGATAGTTATGATATAATGATATGAAACAGTCTGCTGTTTGAGAGGCTGGAGAATACCAAGAACAACAGCTGTAGTCTCATGTAACTCTTGAGGACAGAGTGATTCTTTCACAGAAATGGTAACAGTGGTGCCTGGTTCCTTTCTGTTGGAGCCTGTAGAAAAATAAGTCATCCTTAAGTTGTTCTGTTGGAATGTAACCATTTTGAACACTTGTGAAATTAATCTCTTGTAGGATAAATTCTTTGTATATGTTACACAGTTTGCCTTTAATATAAAGGTGAAATGTGTATTTTAATGTATTGGCGTAGTAGGGAAACTCACTTCAAACCAGAACTGAAACATGAACTTGGGAAATGTAGGGCTTGTTGAGTAGGAATTCCATAAATTGTTGAAAAAATGTTTTCTGGGCTTTAATAGGGAAAGTAGGTCAAATATCTGGTGTCTTTTGGCGTTTATTCAGACAAGATTTGTGGATTATTTTTGAATGTATTCAAATAAATTAATAACCAAATGGTTACACAAAACCATGAAGATTATGAGAAACCTTTATGTAGTGGCACTTGTGGCCTGTGCAGAGGAGAAAGGTGACAGCATGCAGAACCTCTTTGCTCAGGATAGAGTAGTCACTTTGTCCTTCCCATTTAAGTAAGATTTGAGGCCCCTTCTCCCATAGCTCATTCTTCCCTTATGTCCTCCTTGTTATGGGATGAAACCTTTTTTTAGTTCTTGAGGAAATATCTGGCAGATGCATCTTAAGCTGAGGGATGGTTATGTG
Source organism: Todiramphus chloris collaris (assembly GCA_025345505.1). Taxonomy (NCBI): domain Eukaryota; kingdom Metazoa; phylum Chordata; class Aves; order Coraciiformes; family Alcedinidae; genus Todiramphus; species Todiramphus chloris. The sequence goes on from JANVCC010000030.1 coordinate 19,635,656, forward strand.
TAGGAATACAGTGGATGGAAACATGTTGCTTTGTTTTAAAATTTGGACAGACGACTGAGTGATGTTTTAAAGAGAAAAAGACTGCCAAAACGAGGGCCAAGGAGACCAAAATACTCTCCTCCAAGAGATGATGACAAAGTAGACAATCAAGGTAAATAATTCTTAAAAAGTGATACTCTTATCCCCTTTTGAATTTAAAAGCAAGCTTTTAAGCTGTCAGAAGCGCTAGCTGTAATAAATCTGCTGATTCTGTTCATTTTTGTCTTTGCTTCTTCCAGCTAAAAGCCCTACAACTACTCAATCTCCTAAATCTTCTTTCTTGGCAAGTTTAAATCCTAAAACGTGGGGAAGATTAAGCACGCAGTCCAACAGTAATAACATTGAACCAGCACGAACAGCAGGAGTAAGTGGTCTTGCAAGGGCTGCTTCCAAGGATACCATTTCCAATAACAGGTGCATACATCAATTCTTTGTAATCTGGTGCTGACGTCGAGGTGCAGCTACTTTCTTATGATAAGCCATCAGATGACTAAGTAGCACCTATCAAAGAAGTTCAAGTGTAACCACTGTTAAAGTAACTTTGGGGGGGGGGGGGGGGTGAAGAATCAAAAATAGTTGGGGTTTTTTCCTACTTGGAAGTAGCATGCTGGGGAAAAATTGGAGAATTGGGGAAAATGGTGCAAGGAAGAAATTCTGTAGAGAACAGACGTTTACAGTGTCAGAGTAAGAAGGAAGGGTCTTTGTGACAACTGCTAAACACGAGGAAAATGATCCTGTGGCTCTGTGTTTACTTGTAATATTGCAGTATGTAAGTGCTAAATGTGGCCGAATGCTTTTTGTGTGCTTCTTTACAGAGAAAAAATTAAGGGCTGGATTAAGGAGCAAGCACATAAATTTGTAGAACGTTATTTTAGTTCTGAAAACATGGATGGAAGCAATCCAGCACTAAACGTATTACAGAGACTTTGTACTGCAACTGAACAACTCAACCTCCAGGTTAGAAATGGCAAACTTCCTTGGGGTGGGAATGGAAGCAATAGAAGTACTGAGGAGGAAGCTAGGGGAAGGCTGACCATTTTAGACAGTATGGTCAGTATTTTAAGTGTAATTTTCTGTTATCTTAAATAGTCATATGGTGTTTCTTAACCTGCAGAGTGGATGTTGTCTGCCTGGAGTTCAGTAAAGCCTTTGACACTGTTTCCTACAGCATTCTCATGAAAAAACTGTCTGCTCATGGCTTAGAGTTAAGCTCTGCTGGGTGGAATGGTGGCTGGACAGCTGAGCCCAGAGTGGTGGTGAATGGAGTTAAATCTAATTAGTGGCCGCAAGTGGTTGATCTCCATCCCTGGATGTGTTTAAAAGTTGTGCAGATATGGTGCTGAGGGACACAGTTTAGCAGTGGACTTGGTAGAGTTTGATCACCTAGTTGATGGTCTTAAAGGCTTTTTCCAACTTAAATGATTCTGTGATTCTACAATTAAAATGAAACATTCCTCCTTTCTCCCACACAGATGTCATGTGAAATCTATACCGATGTGAGGGTTTGGTGGTTCGTTGCGTGTTTGTTTATTGTTTATTTGGGTTTTTGTTTGTTTTTTTAAAACCTTCTGTTTGGAGCTCATCTTTACTTTGTGTGAGACAGAAGTGGGACTGTACATTTCTCTGAAAGCAGGGAAAAATGTAGATGTTGCCTGTAATGTCTCCTTTTGCATAGAGAAATTGCTTATCCTTGGATTAACTGTCCTGTGACTTTTGTGGTGTTACTATACACACCAAATTTTCCCTTCCTCCTCTCCCCCCCCCCCCCCCCCCCCCCCCCCCCCCC